>JANHFO010002986.1:125021-136625 GCA_032468095.1 Pareas carinatus | reverse complement strand
TACCTGAAATGCTTCCAAAGCACTTCCCAGCTGGCTGCAAGAGCATGAATTTGGAGCGCTGCAGTTTTCAGCCCACCCGAATTCTCTGCACCCCGCTCAATCAGGCAAGGAGCCGCCCGGGGCTGGGTGTTATTTGGGGGTGGGCGATCTACCGTATTTTCCCCAAAGTAAGGCACCCCCTGAAAATAAGACCTAGCGCTCTTTTGGGAGCAAAAATTAATATAAGACAGTGTCTTATTTTCGGGGAAACACGGTATAAATGCTGTGAGGTGACGGAGAAAAACAAAGAGCTATCCAATCCTGAAACAGTGCAAATTCCGGCCAGTTTTGCCTCTAGTTTGGTTACCACTATCTGTAACTTATACTATTTTTCATGTGACTTTATTTATATTACAAAAGTTGCACTTAGAAAGGTAAACAGAGTCAGATCTATTTGGTACTTGGATGAAAGATCACCAGGAAATTTTAATGCTGTATAGACTATTCTGAAAAGAAATCCTGGAAGTCGGCAATGGCAATACATTTCCGTACTATTGTTTTTAAAAAAGCATACATATGCACATGAAATCACCAGTAGTCAAAATTCACTCAAGACAAATTTGATTTGACTTACTACTATAAATTAACAATCCTTTACGGGGGAAAGAATGGCCATTGCAACTGAAAATTTAGCCTGTCATGAATTTATTAGGTAGTCTAGAACAGAAGTTTTCAACCTGTGGTCTGTGACCCCTTGGGGTCCGTGGCAAGTTGTCAGGGGATCCGCAGACGGGTCAAGAAAAATTTGGAAAAATATATATGAATTGTCGGTTAGTAATTAATTGAATTTGTGGAAATAGGTCTACCATGTAGCAATAAGCTTTGGGGTCGGCAGCTTGAAAACCTCTGGTCTAAAATAAACCATATTCTATGAAATGTACTGATATTGATGTTAGTTTATCTTACAGAGCATCACTAAAGATTTATTTGGCTGGGGCCAAATCTGAAAGGTTTACTAAAGCACTACTTCAAGTCCTTGAAAATTCTCACTTCTTCTCTCTTCTCAAACACCAGTACTCTCCTGCGTTTTAGTTTATTCCAACTGTATTTATATCTTAACTGACCAAATTACAAATTGTAGACCACAAAACCACTTTAATCAACAAATTATGGTTAACAAGAATCATAATTTGCCTGATTCAATGTCATAGCAAATGGTGGTTAGATAAAAACAGGTTATGAAATTGATGTGCTAAGGAGGAAACAAAATTTATCGTATAGCATGTGATTTAGAGAAGTGGAATGTGACATCTGAACTGTGTGTGAAAATATTTAAATATTAAAATAAAACATATAAAGTTATGTATAGCAGAATTACTGTTTTCTAGATGCCTGTATATATACAGAAATGAATACACTGTAGCTCAATACATTTGTGTATGGGCAATATTATTTACATGTCTCAGCAAATGGTAGTACTTGGCTGACCTTTCCTGAGTCTGGTAGTTAAATAATGTCAGGCCTGATAAATACTTGGATAGGAAATTATCAGGAAATACCAAGGTTGTAAGCTAAAATGGAAAGTCTTTAGAAGAAAAATTCAGCAGATGGCATTGACAAACCAGTTCCAGACTGTTACTTAGAAAATTACATGAACATATCTATGGAAGGATTAGGAGTCAAGCTTGATTCAAGGACACTTTTATATCTGTACTTCAATCTAACTTCTGCATAGATTAGTAAGTCATAACAGCTATTACAGAGAGCCAGTACGGGATAGTGGTTAAGGTACCAAGCTAGAAACCAGGAGACCACGAGCTCCAGTCCTGCCTTAGTCATGAAACTGGATAACTTTGGGTCAGTGACTTTCTCTCAGCCTTGGGAAACAGGCAATGGCAAACCATTTCCGAAAAACTTTGCCAAGAAAACTGCAAATACTTGTCCAGGTGTCAACAGTGACTGGAGGGCACAAAAAGCAAACAAAAACTCTACAAGCAAACAACCAACAATTATAATTTAAACTATGCTATTCCTCGTTACAAAATCTCATGTGAATAGAGAACTATATTATAAAGATTGGTAACATTATCTCTCCCTCATAATGCAAATCTATGTATGAGGGAGGAAGAATTGCTAATAAATTATGGTGAAGGAGCGAAATTTTACAGAATTGTAAAAAAGGGCTGCTTGACCTTTCTATATCCAGTTGTCCCACCTAAATGACATTACTAATGGCTATCTTGGTAACTTCCAGCTTTGCTCATAAACAGGAAATGAATCTGACTGGTATAATACTACTTAATGGCAGGAGAAGAAAAATGAATAAGCACAGCAATAATTAATTCCCCATTGGCCAATGGTTCAATGCCAGAAAAACCAGGCTTGGGAACAAATATTTGCCAAAACTACACATAATTTCAGTTCAAATGTTGTGAAATGTCACTTGTTTTCTACAAGTCAATAGGCCACTTGCCATTATGTTACTGGAAAACTACAATGTGCTTTTTATTTTTTATTATTTTATTTTCAGAACTTTTATACCGCCCTTCTCCCCGAAGTGACCCAGGGCGGTGCACAGCCAGAATAAAAATCAATCAAACACGAAGCAGCTATCAATTTTCACCTTTTCAGCTTTTGAGCAAAAATCATTCCTCTGTCAAGAAACATGGAAAAAACAATCAAGCTAAATCTAAGCAGTGAGGATAAATTTAGTAATGTCAAGGAAAAAGGTGTGTGAACCTAAGAAACGTAACATACTTTCTACAATAGTCAGCAGATTCTGTTTCCCAGAAGGAATAAAGGGCATGTACATACCTGCTGGAGAGTTTGCTGTAAAGTTTGATTTATCTAAACAAATGAAAAAAATGGTTTCCCATTCCGAACAAGGGAATTCTATAAATCAAGATCACAAGACTACATTATATCTCTTCATGACTCATCCTCAACAGAGCTTATTATGATCTTCTATATACTTTCATAAACTGTAAACTCACTTTGTGAACATCTGCAGCTATGAAGTACTAGTTTGTTGCTTCTTTATGGACACTGGTGTGCCTTTTACAATTTGCCTTTATATATACTGAAACAGATGCATTCATACAGCATCAAGAACAATAATAAAAGAGAGTCATCACATGATTTGAAGCAATAAACGTTACCAAGTTAACTGTTTTTTGGAATGACAATTGAAAGAAATATTCCAGATACTATAAGAAGCAGTGACATCGACAAACATACTCCTCAATATTACAACTATAGTAAAAAGCTTTAGTGTAGCACCATAGAGCCTTCATAAATTGTGGGTTCTTTGCAGGAAATTAGTCGTCAACACAGATAATTATTGGCTATAATTAGAATAATCTCATATTTACACCTTCAACTTTGTTTTCCCCCTCATATAGCTTTAGTATGCTGCAGGAAAGTAACTGCATTATCAAATAGCAAACATATTCATTAAATGTGGATCTACAAACTAAGAGAAGCAGTTAAAAATATTTTCCTATCAGAAAGAGTTTACAAAAAATAAACATAGGTTAATACTTCAACTTTGATTTCTGTTACAGACAGATATGCTTTCTATTTTGGGACTGGGAAAAAGAAGGAACTGAACAAACAGAATTTAATGATCCAAGATGAAGAGAGGCTCAACCACAATAAAGGAGAAATATTATTTTATTGTGAAAAAGAATCAGACAGTCCATTTAAGGTTTGGACTGTAATGGGTTATTAAGCTAATCTATTTCTAACAATAAGTCTGTCAAAAGCTTATCCAAAATACAAAGAATCTAGATAAAAACACACTAGGCACTTCCCTCAAATTTTTGTTAAGATAAGGAGTAAGTTTTTGAGCAGTTTCCTCTGTTGTTTGGTGATAAAAGTTATGCTGACTCTATATTAACTAAGAAATTAATCTCAAAGTAACTTTAAGTGAACCGCAACAATCCAGGCTTTAGATCCAGGCTTTATTTCTTCAACTCAATGCAGGAATTCCCTTGTGTGCATGGAGGGGAGAGGAACTCATGTGCAAGACTGGAAAAACAAAGCTCAAATCTCTACGATCCCTGCAAAGATCACAAAATTCTAAGCTTCCTTTCTCCAGCCCAGCACAAGAGTTCTTCTCCCCTCTGTTCCTCCATCCTGTTGAAGTTCTCTTCCATACAGAGGGGAATTGTCTGCAATTCTTTGGCAGTCAGTTCTCTTGCTCCATCCACTTAATGACTGCAACAGGGAGAGCCAAGGTTGCAGTTATTGAGTGGAACGGTCACATGGGGATCTCGGTGAATGACCGCTTTGCTCAACAACTGAGATGTCAGTTCCAACTAGTAGTAAGTCAATGACTACCTACATATCAATGTCAGCTTCCATTCCATAGCAGCATTCTGATGGTTCAACTGTGTTGGATTACTTCTGCCTGGTCCCAATCTCTTTTTTTGGGGGGGTTGTTGTGAAGAAGTTGATAGTGTGTGAGATTCAAAGGATCCTGAATGAAGTAGGTTATTTGGATACCTTCCTGTCTGATTGCAGATCTAGGCAAGGGAAGGAAACTGTACTGACCACTCTTGTGAGGACCCAGGGCAGAATCTCTGTGTGGCACTTATATGCTACTGGTCATGCTATTCTGGAGTGCTTACTCCAGTCTACTGAGGATTGGGTGTTGGAGGCATGTACTATGGTTTTGCTATTTCCTAAGCAGGAGGTTGTTTTAAGTAATGGGGGGGGAGGGGGGATGAGAGGTTAAGTTACTGGCTATTCCTGTGAGGAGTGCCTCAAGGGTTGATCTTCCTTCTTATCCTAATGGACATCTATAAGAAAGTGTTGCAAGTTATCATCGGTTAATTTGGAGTGATGCATCACCAATACACTGATGATATCCTGTTAAATATCTCCAAACAGGGATGCAGTAGAGTTCTCAACTTGGCATTTGGAGGAGTGAGGGACTGGATGGGATAAAAGAAGTTAAGACTGAATTTCAGAAACATAAAAAGGCTGTTTATCCTCAAAATATAGTTCCAATTTTAGTCCTAGATGAGGCTACATTCTCCCTGAAAAACCAAACCTGTAATAGGAACATTCTTCTGGATTCACAGCTTGAGTATGAACATCAGGGGGAAGCTATGTGGCAGAACCTCTGCCTCACCTTGTCTGGTATGCTAACAATTGCCTTTCTTGGAATAGGATGCCTTAGCAACTGTCACACTCAGGTCCTTCTTACCTTGTGCTTAGATAACTGTAACATACTCTACTTTTAAAACTGCTTGGGAACTTTAGTTAGCACAGAATGCAGCAGCAAATGATTTAATCTGAATGATATCTATACAGTAGTCACCAGATGGTTAGCATTAGCTATCATGACCTATATGTGCTATTTGGCTTCCAGTTTATTCTTCCTTCCTTTTGCAACACATGAAATTGGCTCATATTTTATGTGTATACCACCAAGATTTGTTGAGGATTTCCCCATTTCCATGTGAAGTTGGAGAGTTAAGTTCAGAAACAAGCCATATGGAACACATAGCCCAGTAGTGGTGAACCAATGGCACGGGTGCCTGAGGCGGCACGCAGAGCCCTCTCTGTGGGCACATGCGTCATTGCCCCAGCACAATTTTTTTTACTAGAAAGCCAAAGGGATGCAGGGCACCCCTTCGCTTCTCCATATGCGCTTGAGAATATTTCTGACATCACTCACTCCTCTGTCCAGCAGCTCAATGGGAGCACTTCCTTCCTTCCTCCCTGCCTCCCCTGTCTGGGGTAAGGCGGGTGGCTCAAATGCGGCCCTGGAGTCTGTGGTGAAGGTGAGAGAGAAGAGGAGCTAGGTTGGAGGTGATCATAGCTCACAGTAGTCCACAGAAGCTGGGGTAGGCTACTAGAAAAGTCGTGGTGAGCTCGTGTACGGGGTGTGTGTGTCACCAATGGCCACAGGAGGGGTGTGTGTTGCCGTGTAGGCACTTTGCAATAAATAAGTGGGCTTTGGGTTGCAGTTTGGGCACTCGGTTCGCCATCACTGACTTAGCCCCACAATTTCAGGCTAATCCCTTCTATTTTTATCTTTGGGAAAGCAGTTAAGACAGTCCAGTTTTGTTGCATCTTTGGTACATAAAGGGTGATATACTGGAACTGATTGCTTTGATGTTTGGGTTTAAATGAGCTTTTATTAGTTATGTTGTATACCTTTTATTAGTATCTTGAATTTTAGGAACTGTATTTGTCAGCTTCTAAGAATCTCTGATAATTGTGGCATATAATATTTTGTAAATAAATGAACAGTAATACAGTAGTGCAAGAAGGTTTAGAAGCAATTTGCATTGTGAAAGTGAGATGCAACAACTTTAAATTCACATTGTTTTGCATTAGAACAATTTTTCAGGTGTGAGACATGTGTTAAATATACAGAATGCAAAAGCACACCTATGATTTCCTGTCCCCAGTATTTTGAATTCATCATCTTTTACTACCAAAGGTTAAAGTAATGAAAATAATACCCTCTACATAATTAAATCACATGGTTCACAGTTCATTTTTGTATGAATGGATTGTGCAAGCTTTCTAGTTCAAAAACATAGAATTCTTTACCTTATATCTTCCTCACCAAACTATTTTTATAGTAAAATATCATTTGTATCCAATTCTTGGAGACTGCCTAGACCAGCGGTCACCAACCTTTTTGACCACCAAATTCATAATTTGAAATTCTGAGGCCCACCAATATGATTTTTTTTAAAAGGTACATGCGTTTGTAAAGTAATGATCAGAGAACTTCATTTTATTAATATAAAAGGGACCTATTTAATATAACATCAAAACAGCTTATTTAATTATAACAAAATCATAAATGGGACCCCTCTCCTTCCCTCCTCTCTTCCTCTCCCCCTCTTCTATCTTCCTCTCCTCTCCTCCATCTCGTTTCCTTTCCCATCTTCCTCTCCCACTCCTCGCCTATCTTCCTCTACCCTCCTTTCCTCTTCCTGTTCTCCCCCCTCCCATCCTCTCCTATCTTCCTTTCTTCCTCTTCTATCTTCTTCTCCTCTCCTTTCTTCTTCTATCTTCCTCTCCAATCTTTTCCTCTCCTATCTTCCTCTCATCCCCTCTTCTATCTTCCTCTCCTCCATCTGCCCTCCTCTCCTTTCCAATTTTCTTCTCCTCTCCTCTCCTCTCTTCCTCCCCTTCCCTCCTTTTCTTTCTTCTCCTCTCCTCCTCCCATCTTTTCCTTTCCTCGCCACTCCTTTCCTGTCCTCTTCCATCTCCCCTCCTCTCCTTTCCCATCTTCCTCTCCTCTCTTATCTTCCTCTCTTCTCCCCTCCCCTCCCCTCCTATCTTCCTCTCCTGTCCTCTCCCCTCCTTTTCTTTCTTTTCTTCCTCTCTTCTCCCCTCCTCTATTCTCTCTCCTTCCTCTTACACACACACACATTTTCCTCTCGTTAGTTGCAGAGCAGCTGCAGCACCCAGGAATAGAGGAGAGCGAAGATGCAGAGAGGACACCTTGCTTCTCAAGCCATTCCAGGGGAAGAGCAAGCCAGGCAGCCACGCTCCCGAATTTGGGAAGGGGGCACCATGCAGGCAGCTTTCGAGGGCTGGGCACCCACGCATTTTTAAAGCCCCCGGTTAACCTGGAGAGCGGACCTTGAGAGCGTAAAAGGCGTGCTCTCCTTTCAAAGATGCAGCCCACCAAGCTGCCTGTAGGAGCAGTTGCAGAGGTCCGGCTTCACCTTGGGTGGGGTTGCTACGCTCGGGAGGGGGTAGACCAGCGATGCCACAGAGCCTGCCTTGGACAACTGTGAGGCTCCCAGGCCACCTGGGGTGAGAGGAGTGCGGGTAAGGCCAGGTGGGGCTTCTGCCACCACCGATTGGGAGCGTCCGCATGCTTGCCAGCCCGCCCATCTGCCTCCGCCTCCTCCTGCCCCCCCATGCCTCTGCCTGCCATGCCTATCTCGCAATGGGTCACAATCGCCCACCCCTGACCCTGGATAAAACTCAGCTCACCCCTCCCTGTTATCTACCAGCGTCCCTTATCTCACTCAGAAGTCGGCTGGGCTGTAAACTCTGGGTCTCGGAATTCGCGCGCTTTCAGCCAGCTGAGAGGCTCTTTGGAAGCACTTTCGGTAGCCTTGCAGGAGAACTCTGAGCCCTGGAGGCAGCCCAGCCTGCCTCAGCTGGAAATCTTTTTAAAAATGCAGATATTCCTGGCGGACCATCAAAACATTCTCACGGGACACCACTGGGCTGCGGCCCATAGGTTGGCGACTACTGGCCTAGACAGTTCCTACAGTTTTATTGCTAAGTTTTTTTGGAAGTGATTTGCCACTGCCTCTTTCTAGCTGAGAGCATGTGATTGGCCAAGGTCACCACAGCTGGATTTGTATCTAGCATATGGTTTCCTGGTTTCTAGACTGATGCCTTAACCACTATTCCAAACTGACTCTCCAACCATATTTTGATATCAGTAAATTACACAATCTAACCAACCATAGTAAATCTCAGAAGCCAAACAATGCTGGCCACACTTGAATCAGGCTTCTTGTAAAGTTGTCTGGGAGTTTGAAAAACATATTGACTAGAAAGAAATGGCAAATCACTTACAAAACACCACCCACAAGCTACATGGACGCAATCAGACCTGAAAGTATCTCTTAGATAATGGTTAATTCTGCAAATTTCATTACAAAAATTATCAGCTTGAATACGGTTTGACCTGCTTAACAATTTCTAGAAATGATTTAGAAAAGAGATTAAGCATTTCCTAATATTTTGTTTTAAATTATAATTAAAATGTGAACATGTGGGAAAGTATTCCCATTTTAAATAAATCAAGAAATAAGGTAGACTAACATGAAACAATAGAAAGCTTGAGATGCAAAAAATTGGTTTCTGGAAGTCCATGAATATACTTGAGGATCAAAAGATACTACTGATTATAACAGTATTGCAGATTCAGATTAAAGAAAAAGGGTTTCTTCCAGGGAAGAGGAATAAAACCTAAGCTGCAGGATCCAATATGGGCCAGTCACCAGCACCAGAGGTTTTGTCTTCCAAGCTTCCTATTATAATTCTTTAGGGTAGGATTGATAAAAACAGACTTTTCCTATTATTTTCATCTTATTACTCCTTAAAGTCAAAATTATGTTATCCAGATGCCAAATGAAAAACAATAGAATTTCTAGAGCAGTTTTCTCATAACTTGATGATCCTCAAGCACTATGAACTCCACTTCCAACATTTAACATGCATAGAATATACCACAGAATGGAAAGTTTGTTCTGTATTCCAAAACCATTTTTGAAGTATCTATATTTGCCTACCACAATGTATTTGGATTTTAACAGAAAGCAAGATGTTAAGTTTCCACAGAAGATAAGTGCATGAATTGGACTTCTACGCTGGTAAAAAGCACAGGTAAGGATAATGAAAGCAACATCTATTACCCAAGAAGAATGGTCAGTGAAAAAGTGGTTGCTCCAAAACTTTAAAAAAAAATTTCCTTTCTTCTGCACTATGTCTATTAGAATCTGAAGCTGCGGACAGATAGCATCTTATCTTTTAGTTTCTGTACAACAATCTTAGGCATTTAAGAAATGCTAAATGCTAAATATTCCAAATTGGCAATGTAATGAGATTCCTTCCTTTGTCTACAACATCTTGTACTGATGATCTAAAGACACAATCAGCTAAATCAGTTTCAACTCTTCCAGGGGAAGAAGTGATGGCCAGCAAAAACCAGTTAAAAAAAGCATTGGGACAATTCTGGCATTTCAGGTTTTAGATAGCCACTGAGAATGAATATTTTTTGCATCATTAAAACCAAAAAAGCAGACTCCCTATTACTTCAGCTTGGAGAATGTTCATAAATCAGCAGGCATGTATGAGACAAGTATATATATATGATTCAGATGGCAGCTGAGGTTGTCTGAGCAAGTCCAACATCAAAAAAAAACCCTACGCAAATGCAAAATTCAAAAAAATACTTTCTTTTAGCGGTTAAATAGAGGGTGTGGAGGTAGACGTTCTCAGTATATAATCTAATATAATTAAATAAAAGTAAATTTCTGGTTGGACACCATAGGGAGAGCTCCGTGATTAAGATCTTTATCTACACCTCTGATAAGATGCACTGGAAAAAGGTGCAAGACAAGCTTGTTGTGAATTGTATTTATATCTGTTTGGCATGCTTATGTCTGACATTCTGCTGCAAGTCAGACCCAACCCCTGAAGAAGCTGTTTAAACAAGCTTAACAGAGCCTCAGAATGAAAGCTTTGTTCTTGTACAAGAGATCTACAAGGTATGCATTTTTGCTGAAATGAACTGACACTGTATTTTAATCGCAGACAGAACACCAACTTGTTATGACACAAATTTGGGTGGAGAAATAAAGGTCATTCTCACCTTTTTCTCTTAATTTTTTCAATAAACGAAACAAGTGATTTTTATTGATACATTTAAAACCATCTGTCCAATTAAAAAAGTGAGCTGCGTTAATTTTAAAATACCACCAAAAAAAATTAGTAAAAAATATTCAGCAGGAGTACTCAAGAGAAATCAATAATCTAAAACTAAACCACCACATAACTAAAATCAGCTGCAAGGCACTGTGAAATGCCTAGATAAGATATCATTTACAATACCAAACATACATCCATATTGCTGCCTAATAAGCTCTTTTCAGACATGGAATTTCAGTTAAAACAGGACATACTCTTTTTGTGGTTGCCAAGTATTAAGCTTCAGATGGCAAGATCTTAAAAATCTTCATATTCTTCCAGGTTCAATATTTAGTAATGCTACTATAATTGGGAACTATACCAGATTTAAATAAATAATACAAGCTGTTATCAGCAGAACACATATCTTCTGTTTTCTAATTCTAGGCAAACACAAATAACAACTGAGAATAAAGTACCACTATGTTTAAAAGGGCTTACCCACAATTAAGTGATATAAGGTTGCAGCTTTAGGGATCTTTAAAATGACTTCTGCAGGCTCAAATATACAGAAACAGGTTTCATTTAAGAGAAGGTACATCTATTTAACTCCTCTCCACCCTCACATCACCCCCTTCAAATTAGACTCATGCAGCTGTGTGAGCTACACTAAGTGAAACAAGGAACCACAGCTTGCTATAATGTATCTTATCTATTTGAATAACTCCAGGCATCTTCATTTTAGGTCTATATAATTTGTCTACTGAAATATTACTTTTGTATTTTAGCTGGTCTTTAAATATTTGCCTGTTAATATTTAAGCAACATTCTAAGCAATTAACTGCATCTGGCAGCAAATCTCCAATAAAAGCTCATGAGAGGAAGTCAAGTTAAATGCAGCCCACTCAGCATTTATATTACAGACTTAAAACATTCTGTGATTAAAGCTTATAAATATGAAGGATGAAATTAACTTAGCAGTACCCAATTTCCATGATAAGAGTGGGATATGACATGCAAAAGCATGCCCTTTCAATCTGTGTTCTGAATACCTCTAAATTGTAGAATTATATGCACTTGTTAGCTTTCAAAGCTAATAGTGTGAATTATATTAATCCCTTAGCTTGAAATATTTTTTAGATTTTTTTAAAAACTTAAAAGTCAATGTACAAACAGATTAAGGGCAACTTTATATAGTGCAAAGTTCCATGCAGC
>JANHFO010002986.1:70196-80246 GCA_032468095.1 Pareas carinatus | reverse complement strand
TATTTATCATTTGTTTCTATATTAGCACATCTTAAAACAAAAATTTAATATAATTCCCTTCATTTACACCCCACCCACCTTTATCACTCTTACAACTACATTTTAACCCTTTACCTCTCCTGACAGATATTTCTTCCTCAAACACTTCTATAAACCAGTTTTCTTTTGCTTTGGTAAATATCTCTGAACTCAGATTCTTCCTTTTAAACCACAATCTTATACTCTCTCTTCTCCCAACTTCTTTCCCTGCTTTTTTCTGCTTAAACACATTTTTTTCCCGGATCTTCCGATCCTTCCTTTCACTGCAAAAGACAATTGTCCACGTCTAACGTCCATATTATTAAAGTATATTTTTTTCCTACTATCCTTGGAAGAATTGTTAAATTTCTCCATCTTTTTATTTCTTAACATTATTTCTTTCTTTTTTAGTCTCTGATTTTTATTCTCTCTCTTCAGTTTTCTCTTTCTTCTGATTTGTCCTGCTATTTTTTCCATTTCTGGAAGACTCTCTAGGACTTGTCTCTTTCTTTGTTGATCACGATATCTCATCCATAACTTAAGCATTTCTTTCATGCGTACCAGGAACTTATTTTCAGCTAAATTCTGTTGTGCTTCGTCTTTTGTTAACTCCATTTTGGCCAAGTATTTTCTTTCTTATAATATTAAATCCAATCTTTATAATCCCAATTTTAATAGTCAAAATTCATAGTCCAAATGTTCACAAGTGTCATTTATAATCCAAATAGTTCAATCTTCAAATATCCATATCTTTAAAGTTTTCCTTTATTTTTGTTCCCAGTCATGAACTTTTATAATCCACCATCAATCTCCTTTAAGCCATTACACGTTCTGATCAAGATCCAAATCATACAGTCATTATGTTTATTACAATTAATCCATCAGAATCCACAGACAGAAAACATTAAAAGTTTGTCACTTTGCAGACGCCCTCCATTTTAAAGCTCCTTCAAGCTTCCTTCTTTGCTTGTGAATTTCAGTCGCCTTTTTTTAAGCTTCTTTTGGTAGAGGTTTGTTTAGTTTCCTCTCTTAATCAGGCCAGCAGAATCTTTATTTAGTGAAGTATGGTGAAAAATCGATTCTTCTTACCAGACTAGATGTTTTTTGTCTTCTTATAGCTCCTTTTTGCTTCTGCCCTGATGCTAGTTTCATCGTCTCCATGCTCCTGCCTTAATAGCGCTGAGTGCCCTTTCATTCATCTGGTAAATAGGAGTCAAAGCGGTCAAGGCAGAAGTGTCGGCCACTGCCTGACATGGACCCCCACTGCACCCCCTCTTCAGTCAGCCCTCCAGGCTGACCTAGGACCACTATTGGCCCCCAAACGAAGTAATAGAGCTACGGCAGTTGGAGCCCCGGCTGCATCGCTCCATTCAGCAAGAACCGGAAACCGGACGTGTACTTAAACATTTACTCTTGTTGAACATTTTTTATATGACTCCAACAATACGTGTGGAAATACTGGTGTGTCTGTTATTCTTGGTGAAATATATGAGATAATTTATGCTTTCACCTTTAAAATTATTAATATTAATTTGAATGTTTATATTCATGATGCATATCACATTTGGTACATTTTAAGTACCATATCACAGGATTGTGCTTCATAGATATTCGCTAATATTTTCTTTAAAGAATATACAACTAGATATCTTGCTGAATGTCTTCTTGGCCATTGCTGTTGACAATCTTGCCGATGCTGAAAGCTTGACATCTGCTCAAAAAGAGGAGGAAGAGGAAAAGGAAAGGAAAAAACTAGCCAGGTAAACTTTTGTCTGTTTTGACCTTTAAATGTTAGCATTTTTTTTCTCTAAAGGGTAGAGATATGTCCAGAGCAAGAGCTTCTTATGCCTTGTTATTTCTACCTAAGGTTTTTTGCTCTTGTGTCAGAAGCACCAAACTACTTCCTGGATGAAAGGATTAGCAGGTGACATCATCGTTGCCTGGGGGACACCCAGTTGGGGGCTCTTTTCATGTCCCCCAGCAGAACCTGGAGTGAAGGACGAGAGCTCACTCTGCCCCATAGCAGCATTTGAGTTATGGACGTGGGTTTCCTAACCTCAAACCCAGTGTCCTAACTGTGAGAGCCACCATGCTCTTTCAAGCTAAAGTTATACAGTAGAAGATATTCTGGTGAAAAAGAAGCATCTTTCACCAACAGGATTCAGTTTATTCCAGGAAGCCAGCCATACAAATTGCAAAATACCTGCTCAAGCACTTTATCTTTCAACGTCAATCATCTCTACAATACATGGGAGTTCTTTTGACTTGAACAATAAAGATCAGAAAAGGTAGAATATCTACTTACCCTGGGTGTCTGATGAAACTTTAGGCAGGGTTGGCAGCATTGGCTTGGAAACTAAGATTTTTTTTAAAAAAATGAAGGAAAAAGTTATTTTCACTGCAGGCTGAAGATCCAAATGATTTGAGAAAGAGGTACCTCCTGAACAAAGTACAACTGATAGGACAGTGATGGCGAACTATGACAAGCATATCAAAAGATACATGCCACACTGTTTGGGATGAAATGCTGGTGATCACCCACAGAGGACAGCTATTCTCCAAGGCACATCCATTGCTGTGTGATTTTCAGAGGCTGTGTGAGAATAGGCTGTGCTCTTGCACGGCCTCTGGAAGTTGTGTCAAGAGAACCACATACTTGCACAGCCTCTAGAATCTCTGAAAATCATGCAAGAAGGGAGCATCCTTTCGTGAGGTTTTTGAAGGTCGCAGAGGAACGTTCTCCAAAGTGGTTCAAGAATGAAGGCCTTGCGTGACCCACAGCAGGTTTGGGCAGGCTGCAGGAACCTGTCAAGATGAAAGAAGCACAGCCTGAAAATAAACGGTACATGGCAGATCCTGGGGAGTCCTATGCCATGAGTGAAATTGCATCATTCCCTAATGCTCACGGAGTGGCCTTTTGAGTGGCAATGGTGGCACTAGGACTGAGGTCCAGGCCTCAACTTCAGACTCAGCCTTGGTGCTGTTCGGAGTGCCGCTGTTCAGTATGGTCTAGATTGGATAATGAGGTGGGGGGAGAAAGAGAGAATTGTCCATCTTTTCTTTGGAGCGAGTGAGTGACATATCAGCAAAATCAAGTTAGCCATTTTTTGAATTTTGAATCTTTTGATTCAAGTGAATCGAAACCCCCTGGTTGGAAAAAAATTAATGACAAACGTTCCTCCCATTAACTTGGCTAGATTATTTCAGCATGCGGGATTTCTGAAAGTGTGGCAGGTATGTTTCTTGTTTCTGAGAGAAGCAAATGCTTATGAAGGGAAAGAATTATCCTTGAGCTTGTCTATTGGGCTATCCGCTACTCAAAGAAGTCAGTATTGGCAATTCATTAGCTGATTTTGTGTGTGTATGTGTCTGCTAAATTGTTAGGACTGCCAGCCCTGAGAAGAAACAGGCGCCTGAGAAGCCGGCGGTGGAGGAACAGACAAAGGAGGAAAAAATTGAGCTAAAATCAATTACAGCTGATGGAGAATCTCCGCCGTCTAATAAGGTTTGCTGCTTTCCAATATCTACCTTGCTTTGGGGTGACTGGTTTTTTTTAAAAAAATTACTAAGTATGCACAACTAACGAATGGCTGTTTTCTCTTTTTCCCAGAGCAACACAGATGAATATCAGCCGAATGAAAATGAAGAGAAAAATCCCTATCCTACTGCTGAGACACCAGGTAATTCACGGTCTTGCCCATTTTCTGGAGTGACCAGAAGTATCCTCAGGTAGAATGTAAAATAGCCGAAGTGGCAGCCACATATTATGACTGAATTTCAATTATTATTATTTTTTACGTTCGTTGCCAGGCAGATAGAACAATGAGGGAACTTTGATCACATTTTGTGGCAATCTTGATTTTTTTTTTCAACACACAAACCACACATTGATACACCCCAAAATGCTGGAAGGGAAACTGAGGTTAGATCAACTTGCCACACCCTGTTTATCCCTCTACTGCAGTGGTCCCCAAACTTTTCTATACCCCACACTCCTGGAATGAGGCTCATATATTCTCGCACCCCTTACGAAAGCAACACCTGGTCTGAAGATGGTGAAAGTGAATATACACTCAGTTCTAAAACCAAGTTTTCGCACCCCCCTGGAATGCCATCTCGCACCCCCGGTTGGGAACCCCTGCTCTAATACATCCACACACACTACACTCATGCGAACAGATTTTTTTTAACTTGGTAGAAATTCAAAATGGTGCCAGGTTTCAATTTAGTCAGACATCCAAGCCACGGTATATTTGTGAAAACACCATTTTGTTTTGTGCACAAGATGCACGGTTTTTTTTTATAGGTGGGCACATTTGTGCAGCGTTACAATGATGCCTCAAGTTCTGAAGCCAGAATAAAGTGGAAATTGAACTAATCTAAACAAATTTCTTATTTTTTCTATTCTGCTAGCTGACAGAGAGGGATAAAAAATTTTCCATTCAGAGCATTGGCCCTGTTTGTATTTGTAGGTTTGAGACATAAAAACATAAAGCTATGAAAGCTATAAAAAGAGAGCCAATTTGGTTTAGTGGTTGCGGCATCAGCCTAAAAATTTGGAGACTGTAAATTCCAATTCTGCCTTAGGCATGAAAACAGCTCAATGACTTTGGCTAGTCACGCTTTCTGGGCCTAAGCCCATCTCACAAGTCAGGGAAAATAGGAGGAAAAAGGGTTATTAGATATGTTTGCAGCCTTGAGTTGTTTATAAAAATAATAAGGGGATTTAAAAAATCCTTAAAAATATAAATTTCCTTCCTTGCTTTCATATAAAATCAAGAGTGACAGGATATTTATTGTTTTTCAATAGCTCTGACATGAAAAAAGATTATTTCCTCTGATGATGTTTATCTATTTGAGCTTTTAAGAAACTAATGGCAATTGAAGACTGGAATTCATATTAGCATTTGATATATAGGATAAATATTTGAACGTGTTTCAAAATTTCAGTTTGTTGTGAACTGATTAGATATCCCTAGCA
Source organism: Pareas carinatus (assembly GCA_032468095.1). Classification (NCBI taxonomy): domain Eukaryota; kingdom Metazoa; phylum Chordata; class Lepidosauria; order Squamata; family Pareidae; genus Pareas; species Pareas carinatus. The sequence continues at coordinate 75,247 of JANHFO010002986.1, read as the reverse complement.
TAGGTCAGGTGCAACCCACACATTTGAAGAGTTCATTTAGCTGTTTTATTGCTCAAGCCGATGCAAAGGAATCTTCTCAAATCAGTGGTTTGTACCTGGGTGAGATTACATAAGTTTCGATGGGCATTCAAAGAAGGAGTTGGACTTTGCCTTCTTGTGCCCACATAGGAATTCTAGACTAAGTTCCTGTTTGACTCCTCCCCCTGGCTTGGCCAGTCTCTCCCCTATATGAAATTTGTCTTTTCTACTCAAATATTTAGTAGCATAATTAATGTACACATTCCCCATTTAAGTGGTTTAATGTAATCTAATGTATGGATAAGATAAGGATCAAAAAGTCTGACTTGGTTTGGAAGCCTATTCCTACTTAGTAGTGGACTTGGGGCACTTTTATAAAAGGTCTTCAGAGTGATTCAGGAGTAGCTGAGTCAAATACAGATGATGGTATAAAGCAGGGGTGTCAGACCCACTGTCATTGCAGGCCAGTGCTACAGCTGCCGCAGCCGCTGTAGCCCGCTCTCCCCCCTCCCCTATTGTGACCCCCTGTGACCCCCGTGATCCAAGGACATCCCCATAGACCCCCATACCCCGCCATGGACCCTGCTAATCCTCTCGTGTCTGCCAATGCCCCCCATGGCCGAAGACTCCCTACCCGTGCGATCGCCCCTATTTTCAAGGAATGCCTCGCTTGCTGCCATGTCTGGCCCATGGGCCGGATTACCTGCAATCCGTAGGCCGTATCCAGCCCAAGCGCTGCCTGTTTGACATATATGGTATAAATAACTGTTTCCCAGCTGGGGTGCATTCTTTTTATTTGTAATTCTAAAGTTCTGCATCATTTATGGTCATTTTCCTGTTGGAGGGAAGTTGTCTCATAATAGTCCTGGGGCTCAAGTCATCCTCCTCTCACTATGGAAGTATTTCTCAGCCTTGGGAACTTTAAGCTGTGTGAACTTCCAGAACTCCCAAGCCAGCCAAAGTTCTCAACAGTGCCATATAAATTCTGTTCTCAGAGCAGTTTAATTTCTGGGGTCTGACAGTGTAATTTCAGGGGTCTCACTGCAACTTAACCCTGGTGGCTTTGTAACTCTTTTGATAACTCATTGGGCAAATGTATGGAATACCAACAAATAATTTTCTTTATAACCCAAAGGCCCCAAAGCAAGTTTCAAAGGCCCCAAAGCAAGTTACAAACATAATCTAAACTTGGCATTTGATAAAACAATTTAACAAGCAAAATATTTAATAAATATTATATAATACACTTAAAACACTAGCTCATTGGGTTGTTTTGTTTTTTTAACTAAAAGCCTTCTTTTTATACTCATAGTTAAAAATCTGACTGTTGCTACTGTAATCTTAGAGTTTTCATCTGCAAGTAAAATGGATACATAATCCTAGCGAAGACGCTTGTAAAATTCACAATACAATAGAATGTGATCCAACATTTCAGGATCGCTACCAAAAAATCTTTGAGAAGTAGACATTTTTTAAAACCTACCATCTACCATATTTGATAGCTTTACACATTGCACATGTGATGACTTTACATATTTAATCTGGCTTTTGAAAAACCTATTTGGTATTTATTAAAAATATATGTTTTTTAAAAGCAAGGAAAGATTGCTTCAGGAAATCCCAAGTGTTTCCTTTGTAGATATGTGGTTTAAACAGGTGATTCAAAAGATTAGTTAGATTGGCATTGATCTTGATTGTTTATTCTCCAGGCGTACATCATCAGCAATTCATTGTATAAACAAAGACCAAGGGTAATTCATTACAGGAATTAATGGCCAAAGCTAAATTGTCATGTTCACCTACAGTATTTGGAATTAATTGTAGATATATTTTTCAGCTCCCTAAATATTTGAATAGCTTATATTTCAAGAAATATAGACAAGCAAATAATATGATGGTGAGGCAAGGCACTGAGCTGTTGGTCCTTCCACCTCCCATTGAGTAGCTGCAAGAAACAAATTATTGGTTCAGGTCAGCAGCTGTGGAAGTGATCACAGCTCATGTTCAGTTTGCTTTGGAAGATTTGGACAGTGGTTACAAGGGCCATATTTGTACAATGAGTTTAAGCAGGTTGGAGTGGTATTCTGTGGATGGTTAAATCTAATAATCACTGCATTTCACAGAAAGGATTAGTCTGAACTCCAAATAGCACTGTGGCAGTTTTGGATTTACCCTTTGGTAAACCATATTAAAACCCACCTCTTTATTCAGGCTGGTCTGGCCTAATCATGCCTTTCCCCGTTTTTAGTAGGATACAAATTTTTAGATATTTTAAATTTTAAATCTGGCTGAAATTGAATATATTTCACGGTTTTTTAAATTTAGCCATATATATTATACTATTTTTAACTTTCTCTTAAATTGTCTTTGTTATGTTTGTGTTAACCCCACATAACCCCACTCCTGCGCGAGCTGCACTGGCTGCCGGTGGTCTTTTGGGTGCGATTCAAGGTGTTGGTTACCACCTTTAAAGCGCTCCATGGCATAGGGCCCAGTTACTTGCAGGACCGCATTCTACCAACCGATACCTCCTGCCAACTCACACGCTCCCACAGAGTGGACCTCCTCAGGGTGCCGCCGGTCAAACAATATTGGCTGGCGACCCCCAGCAGGAGAGCCTTCTCTGTGGTGGCACCCACCCTCTGGAACGATCTCCCCCCTGTAATACGCACTATCTCTGACCTTTGGACCTTCTGCCGCACCCTGAAGACCCATTTATTCCAGCAGGCTGGTTTAGCCGACCACTAGTCATCCTGCTTTAAATTTGGGTTTTTGAACTGGTTTTATACGTTTTAGCTATTTTAAAGATTTGGATGGAAATTATTTTATCATTTCTCCCATCTTTTAATTAAGCCCTATGTAATATTTTTAGTGTTGTTTTTATTGTTTTTATTGTGTTAAACTGTATTGTGTTTTTTTTTATTAGGCCTGTTAGCCGCCCTGAGTCCTGCGGGAGGAGAGCGGGGTATAAATTTGACAAATAATAATAAATAATAATAAATCATGTTAATAACATTCCTGCATTTTGCTAAAAAAAATGCAGTACAATTAGTCTGGTACAAATCTACATGGGTGTCCATAAATCACTACATCTGTTATGGAGTGCCTCACAAATTACTTTATCATCTGTTCTAGATCTCTCTTATGGAATATTTTCAAGAAAAGTAATTTTCCCTCCACGTTCAGTTGTCTCTACCACTCATTCTGAACATAATAAATAAAGGTAGCCCTTGACTTACCACTGCAACTGAACCCAAAATTTCTGTTGCTAAGCAAGAATTTGTTAAGTGAATTTTGCCCCATTTCACAATCTTTCTTGCCATGGTTGTTAAAGGAAGCACTGCAGTTGTTAAGTTAGTGGTACAGTTGTTACGTGAATCTGGTTTCCTCATTGACTTTGCTTGCCAGAAGGTCACAAAAGTGGATCACGTGACCCTGGTACACTGCAATTATCATAAATACGAGTTGGGTGTTTTGGAGTAGAATGGAAGTTTCCCCTCCCGTCTGACTCCACCACCCCCCTCCCAGGTGGGAAAATATTGTAAGCTGATTGGCTGGCATTGTTCATTAAACTGTATAAGGGACGATGCCAGCTGGCAGCCCCCCTTTTGCTGTGCTGTTACTTACTGTTCTACTGTTACTTACTGTTCTACTATTACTTACTGTACTACTGTTACTTACTGTACAACTATTACTTTCTTACCTTGCAAATAAAGAGCTGCTGAGGTGCAGCTGAGGTGCAGCTTCTGCAGGACAGCCCTGAGGCTTCAGGTGGGGAAAACATGCAGCTGCAGTCAGCTGCAGTCAGCTGCAGTCAGCCAGTGATGAGGAAGAGAAACTGCCTTCTGCACTTGATCCAAGAACACACAGGGCAGAGAAAAAGCAGGAGCAGTGAAGGTCGACTTGATTACTTATGAGGAGGCAGCCTTACCCTTCTTGTTGGGCTGCACCAGAAGCTGGCTATTCAGTACAGTAGACAGGTGGAGGCAATGTTGGGAACAATGTTCATTTTCTAGCTGCGTGGTTTCTGTAATTTGTGCCTTGCTTTACATTGACCCTGTGCTTTGATTTGGATTGTGCTGTGGATTTAATTTTGTTTGATGGGTTTATTTTGATTAGGAATCTTTGCTTGTGGCTGGACTTAATTGGGATGGTTCTGGGTTTGGGGGGTGAAGGGAGTTGCTAGGGAATATTAAAAAAAACCCCACTAAGCTACATTTACCTGTGTGAGAAAGCAGGGTAGTGATTACTTAATGATTACAGCAAAAAATAAAATGAGACACAACTCAGCAACAAACATTCCGGTTCCAATTTTTATAAGTTGAAGATTGCTGTGGCTGACTTAAAAAAGGAATTGAGGATATTTATAAGAAACGATAGATGGAAAGAAACATTTAGCATTATTTATATGTTTGTTAAAACAGAATGCACGAAAGCACAAATGTCAACATTTGGCATGAATGTTGAATTAATAAGGGTGATGGATATCCTTTATAGTACAGTTCAAGTTTGTGACTTCAGTTCTATTTCCCAATACCATCCTGGCATTGCAATAAATTGACCTGTATAATCTATATCTATGTATGCCATCACAACCTGCACTAATTACTTTCTAATTATAATGAGGTTAAACAAAAAAATCACCTGCTAAAATTAGTGAAAAAAACAGATGGTCTAAAAGACCTTCTGCCTTGCTTCATATTTTTATGGATGGATTGAGATTGATTGATGAAGTTTTAACTAATAATTAAGATTTAAAAAAAACAAAGCAAAAGACAAAATATAGCCTTAGAGAATCAGAATCAGAATCTACTGGCCAAGTGTTTCTGGACACACAAGGAAATTGTCTCTGGTGAACATGCTCTATACCTACACACATACAAGAAAAAAACTGTGATTTCAATGATAAGATACATTCATAAACATAAAGTACGTTCATCTTGTCATATGTATTATTTTTCTGGTGAACACAGCTGCCTGATGTTAAGCTGAAGTTGGCCTTCTCCAATTATCGAGCTCTTTCCAAGAGCCTA
>JANHFO010002986.1:27716-42920 GCA_032468095.1 Pareas carinatus | reverse complement strand
TCTCTCTCTCTCTCTCTCTCTCTCTCTCTCTCTCTCTCACACACACACACACACACACACACACACACACACACTTTCCTCCAAAACCCAAGCACCCCTCCCTCACTTGTTGTTTTCTGTGATCACCCAGAGCAAACCCCTCTTACCTCACCTTTCTTCCCATTCCTCTTTCTTCCTGTGGACATCATTTTCAGAGGTCGCTTGCCTAACAGGGGTTTCCAGATCTACCAGTGCCTTGATGGACTCCTTAGATCATGCTTCCCTTGGCCATGATGTGCTGACAAAGCCATAGCTGGACTGGAACTACAAACTGAGATGGCTGGATTCACACGGTTGACTTAAGCGGTAAAATTAAATTCTGTTGGGTGCAGCAATGGCTCCACATTGGGTATCCAACCCTGCAGCCAGGGGACATCTGGAGAACAGATGACTTCTCAGCCAGCTTAACATGTCCCTGTCCTCAGTGTTTGCTGCTTACATTCTGTTTCAGTCACTTCAGATTCACACTTTGGCCAATTTCTGATCCTGGCCCAGTTTGAAAGTGTGAAGAAGTTTGTTCTCTCCTTGATCAGTTTCCATCCAGGGCTTCTTGTCCTGCCTTTAGGAGCTTTGGAGAACATAGCTTGACTCCCCCTTCTTTGTGGCATCCCCTGAGATATCAGAGTACTGTTATCATGTCATCCCTGGTCCTTCTTTTCATTAAACTAGACACCCTCAATTCCTGCAAGCATTCTTTGTATGTTTTAGCCCCCAGTGCCTAATCATCTTTGTTGCTCTTTTCTGCACTCTTCTAGAGTCTCAACAACTTTTTCATATGGTGGCGACCAAAAATGAATGCAATATTTCAAGTTTGGTTTTACCAAGGCATTATCAACTGTTATTATAAAAAGTCCCTCCCCCCTGCATCCAACCATCCTACTGATTGAAAGTACATGCCAAATTTTCAGGGTATCATATTTGTTTACACATGAATGTGCATTGGACTGGAATTTCTGATCATTAACTTGGTTTGCAGGAGAGATGGTGACTGTACTCAGGCTCATCAAGAAATCACAGTTAGTGTACCTTCAACACAATTTTATGTCCTTACACCTGACTGTTTAAAAGGATCCAACATTTCACTTTTCAGATTCAAACTTCTGATTTTGTAACATAAATATAGGTTACAGCATCGAGTTTACAGGTATACAGTTAGGATTTCACCAACCCAGTCAATTACAGAGAATAAACATGGGACCATCCAGCTCCTTGCTAACTGCAGTTTCTGATGATCTTATTAAACCACAGTAACTGTGAATTCAGCCATTGTGATTTGTAGAATAAGGTTTATGACCAAGGGATACTCAATATGAACTCAGACAATGGTGGCTAAGTCAAAAAAAAAGTCAAGCTTAAGAAACTTGATAAGTAAAACTAGCCTGAAGCAAAGTTGAGAGCAAGCATGTTATAGAAATTAGAATTTTTTTTGGTAAGAAATGCTCTCTAATCATGAGAGAACATAGTATGCTCTAACAAAATTGGAGCCCAAATAGGAGAAATAGCATTATGCTTATTTCATACTGGTGTAAATCTTGCCCTGCTGCCAATATTTATTAAAGTAATTCTGATGGTTAATTAAAGGTTTCGTGACCATTTTGCTCTATTTGTGTCATTTCTCAGAAGTGAAATTGGAGAGTAGGCATAAAGCTGAAAGACATCATTTACTGCAAGGAGTATGCTAATATCACAGCAGCTTTTACCAAGAATTGTAATAAAGCTGTTGAAGAGAAGCTCCAGTGACCGGCAATCCAGAAATCTTCTGTCATTTGAGTTTTTTTAAGGAAGGTTAATTTATTTATACTCTGTATTAGGATAATTGAAAATGAGTTTTATTGCCCTGTAACATTTAAGATATCTGTGGCCTTGTAATATTGTACAAAATTAATCTGTGCTTAATCCAACATTAATCCATACTTGAAATGTACATTCTGAAGACTGCTGGTTTAACTTTTTAGCACTTGAAAATAGATGCATCTGTGTATTACTTCCATGGAAATGCAGATATGTTAGGAATTTTTCCATTCAATTGCATTCCTGTCAGATGTAAATTCTGTAGTTTTCCTGTCAAATTAATGAGTAATGACCAAATATCTTGTTGGCAGAAAAAGGGTGCACTTTTGTGATACTTATATCTTAGTCACCTAAAGTCCTTCAGCTCATGGTGATTTTAGCACAACGGGAATCTCACCTAAAGGTAAAACTAAAAGTGTAAGACAAAAATGTAACAAGAGAGCTATTCTCTTTCCTGGCTCCCCTTAGCTTCCTCTTCCTGTTGGAAAAAACTGAACCTAAATACAGCAATTTCCTTTGGAAAGGATACAAATCTACCTATTATACATAACGCCTGCCAACATTCCCTGCATGTTTTGAATCAAACTACTCAATTCATAGTCACCTCATCAAACCTGCTTTACTAATGATCAGTCTGGATCGTTTTCTCACAGAGCCAAAGCTCAAACCAAGTTAAAAGCAACAAAAATCAGAAAGACTGACGCATTTATTATGGCACAGGTTCCATCATCTGCTGTATATAGTTCATCAGGTTTTTTCAAGTTTTATTTAAAAAAATAGATAAAAGATAAACATGAGGATATGTAAAGAAAAGTTACAGGAAGAAGAAAAGATAAAAGAAAAAGATAATCAAAGAAATGATTTCTGATCTTTTTTTGTAGCAGTTACAGATAAAGTATGACCCCTCCTCCCTTCTTCAAATTATCTGTCTCAGATTCAATTCTTTTTTCAATCAACAAATCTGCAAATCGCTACTGTGTTTCTCCAAAAATAAGACCTAGTCTTATATTAATTTTTGCTCCAAAATACACACTAGGACATATTTTCGGGGTAGGTCTTATTTTCCCGGAAACAGGATATTTCACTTTTTATGGTGTTCAGCTAAAAAATTCAATCAAAGTTTCAGTCTTTTAGCAAGTCAATTTTGCTATTTCTGGTAATTCTGTCATCTTTATATGACAAAATGAATGTATTTTATTGTTATGAATGTATCTTATGCTTATATGTACATGACAAGATTAATGTACTTTATGATTATTAATGTATGTTATGCTTATATGTACATGACACACTTGGCCAATAAATTCTGATTCTGATTTACAAATCAATCCACCATTGTAAGTATTTCAGTATTTCTTCATCATTGTGCATATGCTAATTTTCCTGTAATTATCATATATAAAATCAGTCCTCCATATGTCTTTTCTAGATGATTATTCATCTAGTCCCAATAAAAAAAGGTTTCATCTTGATATTTCATTTATGTTTAAAATTCTTTGTATCAGCACATATATATCTGTATCCATTTTTTTCTTTTTTATAAGTCCACCAAAGATCGTAAAATGTCCCTTTAGGTTTTTCACATTTTCACCATTGACTAGAAGTACCTTTATGCCTCTTAGATAGTTTCTCTGATGTTGTACATCAATGGTACATCATTTTATAAAAATTATCCCATAAATTATAACACAATGTCAATTTCAATCCTCGTACCCACATTCTCTCCTACTGATCCATCCGTATGTTATAACCAAAACTCTTAACCAATTTTATCATGCATCTTTAACTTGTTCTTCTTCCATTTCAATTCTCAACAAATGTTGATATATTTTTGCAATCACATTTGTACATAGTTCAGTTTCAAATTCCATCTTATGTTGTTCAATTTGTTATATTTTGTACCTAAATTAAATATTTCTTTTAATTATGCATATAAAACCCTTGAAAACTAAATCCCTCTGTAGTCAGTTAACTTTGTCTTAAAATTCTCTATGTTCCTGCCACTAAAAATCTTGATATGTTAACCATTTCTCTTTGCCTGTTGCTTTTTCTCTTCTATAAAATGCTTCTTGTGTTAAGGCCAATGAAGGCATTCTGGGACACAACCTGGGCTTTTTATGCATTCCATAGTCTTAATATGGCAATTCTCAGTTAATGATTTTTAAAATCTCTGTTAAAGCACTCATATAGGTAGTCTTCAACTTATGACCGCCACTGAGCCCAAAATTCCTGTTGCTGGGCAAGACAGTCGTTAAGTAAGTTTTGGCCCACTTTACAACATTTTTTAATCACAATAGTTAAGTGAATCACTGCGGTTGTTAAGTAAGTAACACAGTCGTTAAGTGAACCTGGCTTCTCCATTGACTTTGCTTGTCAGAAGTTCCCAAAAGTTGATCACATGACCCTCAGGGACACTGCAACTGTCATAAATAGGAACCATTTGCCAAGCCTTTGAATGTTGATCACGGAACCATGTGGGACACTGGAGTGGTCACAAGTGTGAAAAATGATCATTGGTCACTTTTTTCAGTGCCGTTGTAACTTTGAATGGTCCCTAAACAAACTGTGGTAGGCTGAGAACTATCTGTACTCTATCCTACTATATATAAAAAGCCATCTGAGCCAAACCTTCAATTATGTTTTTCTAGCATTCTCTTGTTTCTCAGCAACAGCACTCTTTCATTCAAGTTTGTCAGATTTTTTTTTGGCTTTTGCTGTAACAGGAAAACATGGGTGACTTTTGAAATTAGGACAAGGCTGGAATCTTTACATGCTCCGTTCAGCTAACGTCTAGGTGAATCTTTATTCTTCACCTTCCCAGCTAAGTCATCATCCATCCTCTGTCTGCAATAAGTCTCTCAATCTTTGCCACTTAAATTACAACTGTATATATCTATGTCTAATCATGACATTCCTAAAAAGATGAAATGAACATTGCAACATCGCAATGCAAGCTCTGCCCTTTCATATTTGTGTCAAAACATCACATGTGGTTACATTAGAAATAAGAGTTTGCATCACAACCTCCTAGTTCACATTTCAGTCCTGGCCCTTGCTTGCCCATTCCTATGCTATGGGCACCTTTGATTTGCATCTCAAACAAACTGGATTGTATATACCAGTGGTGGCGAATATATGGCACGGGTGCCAGAGGTGGCACTCATAGCGCTCTCTGTGGGCACACTTGCCGTTGTCCCAGCACAAAGTTATTTTCTAGAAAGCCAGAGGGGTGTGAGACTCCCCTACCCTCTCTATGTGCGCCTGAGGATATTTCTGGCATCACTTGCCCCTCTGTCCAGCAGCCCAATGGGAGCACTTCCTCCCTCCCCTGTCTGGGGTAAGGTGGGTGGCTCATATGTGACGCAGAAACTGTGGCGAAGGTGAGAAAGGAGAGGAGCCAGGTTGGAGGTGATCATAGCTCACAGCAGGCTGCAGAAGCTGGGGTAGGCCGCTGGAAGGCCCGTGGTGAGCTCATGTACAGGGAGGTCACTGATGGCCACGGGGTGGGTGTGCGTTTTGCCGTGTTGGCACTTTGTGATAAATAAGTGGCTTTTGGGTTGCAGTTTGGGTGCTCGGTCTCTAAAAAGTTTGCCATCACTGATATATACTGTAAGTAAAAAAGAAATTTAAACATAACATGGAATGGAATATCTATATGTCCTGCTTCTAGATACACTGCTAGTCTATTCTGTTTCAGATACTCCTTATATACTCCATTGTTGTTGTTCAATTGCTAAGTCATGTCTGTCTCTTTGCGAACCTATGGACCATAGCCTGCTAGGCCTCTCTGTCCTTCACAGCCTCCTGCAGTCTGCCCAAACGTATGCTTGCTGTATCAATGACACCGTCCAGCCATCTGATTCTCTGCCGTCCCCTTCTCCTTTGGCCTCCTCTTTTTCCCAACATCACAGCCTTTTCTAAGGAGTCCTCTCTTCTCATTAGGTGGCCAAAAAATATGAGTCTCAGCTTCAAAATTTGTCTTTCTAAGGAACAGTCGGGGTAGATTTCATCCAGGATTGAAGAATTCCTTATATACTTAAATGTAAAGGTAAAGGTTCCCCTTGTACATGTGTGCTAGCTGTAGCCAACTGTAGGAGTGTTGCTCATCTCTGTTTCTAAGCTGAAGAGCCAGTGCTGTCCGAAGACGTCCCCGTGGTCATGTGGCTGGCATGATTGAACGCCTAAGGCGCACGGAGCGCTATTACCTTCCCACTGAAGTGGTCCCTATTCTTCTACTTGCATTATTACATGCTTTCTAACTGTTAGGTTGGCAGAAGCTGCTGCAAGTAATGGGAGCTCACTCTGTTACGTGGCGCTAGGGATTCGAACTGCCGACCCTCCGATCGACAAGCTCAGCTTATATACTTACAGTACATTAAATGAAGCTTTTTCTTATGGTTAATTTACTACTTTGGAACTATTCAGAAAGTGTTTATATATAATCTGCTATAGTTACGTACTATACTAGCTATTTCTAGTAGTGATTGTCAGCAGGCTTTCCCTTTTATATCACTCTTCTCAACAGGCCCTCTGAACTATAATATTTACATAACTTTAATATTTGTCCCTCCATTTTTGAAAAAAGCTTAAGAAATCTCCCTCTGCGTCTCCTCATTAAAAACGTTGGCTGAGATAAAGTGATTGCAAAGATCATTCAATGAGTTCCATAGCTGACTGCAAATTTGAAGCTATTTCCCACTGTTTTAAATCCAATAATGTAAATGAATGTGTACGTGTATGTATCAATTTTGAATTTCAACCTAATTCCATAACAGCCTCCCAGCAGTTAATAATACAAATCATAAACACAACAATTAAGAGGCATAAAAGCTTATAAATAATAGCAACGATATAACCAATCAAGTTAAGAATACCCAATTGTCCCTAAGGGAACAATTCTGTCTTCAGCAACTTCTGGAATATTGTCAGGGTTGACCAAATTTTGTGAGAAGGCTATTCCACAGATCATGGGCCATTATTCCAAATGCAACTTCCTACTCACTTCCTCCATTACTTTAAAAATTGACCTCATGTGTGAAGATCTTACCAGCTATTGATTCTACTTAGAAGAGGTGGCCCTGAAAGTATCTGGAACCAAGCCAAGCAGTGTTGATAGGTTAAAACTATCACTTGGGAATGTACCCAGAAACAATTGGAAGTCTCCGGCACAGGTGTTATTGCTCATGGCACTTGCACTTACTAGAATAGAACAGAACAGAACAACAGAGTTGGAAGGAACATTGGCGGTTGAAGAGAAGTGTGAGGTCGCAAGGAACAGGCAGACGCGAGGACAGTGAAATCAGCTCTTTATTGTGAGGTAAGCAGTTCAGTATAAGTCGAAGGGCTGGCAGGCTGGCATCTTTCCTTATAGTCTTCAAGAACAATGCCATCCAATCAGCTTACATTATTTTTCCCGCCGTGAGGGGGCGGGGTGGAGTCAGCTGGAAGCCGACCAGAGTGGAAACTTCCATCCGACTCCACAACAGAGGTCTTCTAGTCCAACCTCCTGCTTGGGAAATTATAATTGGAGACAGAATGATATTTGACATTCAATATGACTGGATTCTGGGAGGATCTCTTCGGGACAGGCAACACCAGCACCCATCATCTCATGGACTCAACATCCCAGCTACCAAAGGAAGGAAATGGATCCAAGCTAAGGATAGCCGAGTTTATGCTGAACTATCCATTTCATTGGACTTTCTATGATTTTACAAGATGCTGTGCATGGACATGACTTTACAAGAAGCTGTCCCAATCACCTCTCCAGATTCTGCCAATGACAAAGACTTCAGTGAATGTGAGCAATGCTATCAGCAAAATGATGGGCAGGAGAGTGGGCTGCAGGGAGACTGAAGCTCAAAATGCACTAAGAGAAGCATTGATGCTTCTCCACTCTTGTTGCCCCTGATGCAGGTTTGAATATAAGCTCTTATTTGATTCAAATTCGGTGTTCTTCCTTTGCTGAGAGTACCTTAGACATCCCTTCTGTTACTTCCTCTTTTAGAGGTCTTTGATCAACCAAGGTGGTCTCTGCAATCAGCTGACAGAGAATCGCTACTCAGAAGTAACCGTATCAAACTCCTGGTCACTTCCTGATTCTAAAGTACCTTCCCTTCCCTTTTAAAAATTACTTTTTCTCTTATGTTTGGAGATAATTGTAATAGCATGACCAGGACTAATATTTGAAGATGGGCCAGGAGGATTAAAAATTACATGCAAGGCTTTTCTCTAGCATTCTGATGAAAGCTGGCCATTTATTCTTACTCTAGGAATCTACATAATACTCTAGTATAATGGTCCATGTGATTTGCAAGCATCACATGTTTACTGACAGATAGTCCTTGACTTATGACCACAACTGAGTCCCAAATTGCTGTTGCTAAGCGAGACATTTGTTAAGTGGGATTTGTCCCATTTTACGACCTTTCTTGCCACAGTCGTTAAGTGAATCACTTCCATTGTTAAGCTAGTAACACAATTCTTAAGTGAATCCAGCTTCTCCTGTTGACTTTGCTTGTCAGAAGGTCACAAAAGGGGATCCCATGACCCTCCTCAGGGACACTGCAACCGTCATAACTGTGAGTCAGTTGCCAAGGATCTGGATTTCGATCCCGTGACCATGGGGGATGCCGCAATGATCGCGGGTGTGAAAAGCGATCATAAGTCTTTTTTTTTTCAATGCCGTCATAACTTTGAATAGTCACTAAATGAAGGGTTATAAGTCAAGGGCTAGCTAAACGAAGCATATCTTTTATATCGCGGGTATTTCTGTCTGAGCGCAGAGAGTGGGAATCACATGTTTTAGAGTTCTCTTCAGAAATTTAAAGATAGCATTTTAAGGTTAGCAATCATTTTGCCACAGCTATTTATAAATTTGATTGGAATGGGGAAGAAAAGAGCTGAAACGCAGTTCCTCCTCTGAAGTTTCCTGTGGTGAAAAGAGGCAGAGCTAGAGCTTTCTAAAACATTGTAAAATTGCTTTCACATATACTGATAAGCGCCTTCCCTCCCCTGCCTCACGCCCCCCTCCCCCGATCTCTGGATCACTGCCTATTATCTGGGTTTATCGTTTTAAGAGCTGTTCCTTAACCCGGCAGGGTTGATTTCAGATCCTCGGATGGGAAAGCAAGGAGTCTGCCTCTCTTGAACTGGAAATAAACACTTCTGATCTGATAACAGCGAGTCTGTGGCTGAGCAGGCAGGAAAAGGAAGTCGCCTCCTTGCAGGAAATGTGACTTGGAATACCTTTCTCTAATCACGCCAGCCATCTTTTTCCCTTTTTTGGAAATCTCAGCTGCCCACCCACCCCGTAGCAGACCAGGCGGTCCCGGATTATTTCTGAACCAATCTTTTATCGATGCTTCCCTTTGAGAGCGGCAATGTGTTTTTCAGCAGGAACTCATGGCATCTGTCGTTTTTTTTCCTTCAGAGAATGACCGTTTCTATGAAAGAGTTCTTTTTCACCAACCAAATTCTGGACACTCAAAAAGCCACACGACGGAGTTGGCACAGGGTTGTTTTATTTCCTGATACAGCGGCCTGTCAGCACCCTCCTCCCCAAATAGTACTTACAACGTGAAACGCTCCCTCCATCTGAACTTTCAGCAACAGGAGAGCTTGATCTGATGAATTGCTACCTGCTGAGAGAGAAGTGGAGCCTGCCAGCAAAGACTAAAATGAAAATCAGGTCTAGATATCACACGGGCTCTCTTTGGGCTATAAGGTGAAGCCTAAATTAGAAAGACGAATGCCCTGTAACCTGTTTAATTACCGTTGCAATAAATATATATACATACCGTATTACATGGATTATAAGATGCCACCAATTATAAGACGCACCCTTATTTTTCTAAGCTTGAAATAGAAATAGGTTTTGGTTTAAATGCAGTGTAGCGGGGGAAGAGTTGGAAGGGACCCGGAGGGGTCTCCTCTTGGAGAGGTCTCCTCCCAAGCTGGGGCAGATAGCTGGAGCGCTGCGGGTGCTAGACAGCTGGGGTGGCATGTGCATCAGCTGTTTGGTGACGTGTGCATGGCGTGCAGACCAGCTGAGAGGAGAAAGGAAAGCCCTTTCAACTGAGAGACTTTCCTTTCCCCCCTCTCAGCTGATCCACGCACCGCCACCAAACAGCTGACCAACCGCCCCAGCTGTCAGGCATGCGCTGCGCCTCAGCTGTCTGCCGCAACTTGAGAGGAGACCCCTCTGGGAGGAGACCCCTCTGGGTCTCTTCAGTCTCCCCCGCTCTCCAGCTACAGCAGCATCAAAGTGAATTCTTTTTGAGGACATTTTAAAATACAAGCATACCCTTTACCCTGATAAGATGTCATCGAATATAAGACGCACCATAAATACAGAGACACCAAAATACGAAAAAATATGCATGTTATAATCGATGTAATATGGTACTAATTTTCTGTCTCTTTCAAGTGTGTGTGTGTGCATTATATGTTTGTGTGTGTGTGTGTTGCTTAGATATCAAAATGATTAGAGCACCGTCATTGGTGCGAGAGACCAAGATTCAAATCCCAGCTGGTACCTACCTTACCAATAGGGGTCCTTGAGTAAAGACTCCCTAATGCTGCCTACCTGCCTACCTCAAATATGACATGAACTAGGAGAGTCATGCTGGCTCAGATGTCACCTGGATTAAAAAGTCCACATCAGATGGATGGGACAAGAAACTCTGGAACTAATGAAATTTAGTAGAAGACCTAATGAGAGGGGATATATGAAGCGTATGAGGTAACTACAGATAGACAGAAGATCTGCATCCACACTAACTGAGAAATAGCTAATTACCCAATGCTTCAATGAAGAGGAAGCTGCTATCACAACTTGAGATAGACAAACTATACATTATATCCCATACTCAAGAACATCTGGAAGAACAACTGGATGCGCAGTCAACCCCTGAAGCTGGAACATCACCACCATCCTCTCCATTGCGGAGCACATCTGCTGCTATGTGGCATAAAATCAAACTAGCTACAATCAACCCTCAATGTCAGTTTCCAAGGCTCAGCAGAGACCTACCATCAGATAGAATGCTAGAAGATGCCAATAGAGCCCTCATAACAATCCCTACTACCACGATAACTCAAACCAACAAACTGATATATGCTACAGCTGCTGTAATCCTGGAGTTGCTCGGGTAAACAATCAAGAAGAACTGCAGTCCATATCCCTCCTGGAAAATGAGGTTAGAGACTAAGATCAAGGCAACTTGGAGAGAGGTTAGTCGACTGGTTGGAAGTACAGAACTTGGTTTTCAGGTCGCAATGTGTGAAATGTTCTCTTCACTCTTTCATTCTAGTTGCAACAGCGACAGAACGTATTATAATAGCATTAAATACTTTTTCATTTAGCAGCCAAATGAAGCATCAGCATCAACTCCTACACAAGGGCTTTTGAGAAAAACAAATGTCAGTTTGATATTGTGAAAATGTAATCAGAAATTTGACATGGGACAGGAAGGGAGGATTTTACTGATACATTCTCATGCTACATTACTTAGATTTTAGAAATAGAGCTTATCCAATGTTTGTGATTGTGAAATTTTTGACATATAGCAAATCAGCCAGGCTGAAGGATTTTAGGCAAAAGAAGAAGACAGATCTTGCTTTTGTTTCGGCATAGGAAATTAAGACACACATCATATTCTTAATATTTATGGGAAAGGAAATATCCCAGAAATTTTGACTTGGTCCAAAGAGCTGAGCTTCTAGAAGAGTTTGTGGTTTGCTTAGAGTTTATCTGCACAATCGTCTTGCGATTAGGTACAAAGATGTATTCTTGAGGATATGTCTTCCCAATGTCTCCTCTATGACATAGGCAACCCACTGTTGAGGCAGACTGAAGCTGGTCTAATCTGGTCCAGCACTTTCCTGGATTCTTTTCTTAGAAAAAAATCATCCCATGCAGATATTCCAGGTTGCATGAACCAAGAATCTTTGGAAGTTGGCAACATTCTGGGTTGCAGTTGACAACAGCAAGATCACCCCATCTCATCGAACCACTGATGTTGGTGCTCCATTTGTAATGGTATGCGGGAATGACCTTGAGAGATGGCGAAAGAAATGCTACCTAGGGAACAATCAGATTAAGAGGGGGCATAGCCTGCAGCTGCAGAATGGGAAGAGAAGGAAACTCAGAAATGAACTTCCCTATTGGAACAACCTATAAAAAGAGACAACAGGAGATTTGCACTTTCAGACTTCCAAGATTCTGTCAATGTAGTGTTACGATAATGTAGAATTAGCTCATCTGGTTGTGTTTCCTGTCTGGATTATTGGGAAAGATGACACCATGACCCGGTGTTTTGGCTGTCAGAAAAAGCATAATCTCATCAAGTCACCTCCTCCTCCATATTTTCGTGGTGTTGTCAGGAGAATATTGAGTTCATTGAAGACTGAATGCAAGTTAATAAAGAATGTATGCTAGGACTACCATGACTTTTCCTTCTGTTTGCATAAAACAGAAAAGATTTAAGGACAAGTCAACTTTCCTTCTTTGTGACAAGGTAAAAGTTAAGCTGTGTGGTGATCACAGTTTTCAAAACTATATACTTTCCTTCTATTTTTAAGGGTGGGTGAAATATCAATATCTATGAATGCAGCCCTTAATAACTGAATGCAGTTCTGGGTCCAGGGCTGAGAATAAGGCAGTAGCCATAGTACTTGTCTTAAATTGGCTTTTGTAGTGCTGGATTTCAACTCCATTACTGACAATCAGTATGGTCAAAGGCCATGCAAACCTAATGCATAGGATCAAGATATCTAGAAGGCACCAGACTGAGTTGCACAGTGCTTGGTCATACACTATCAACTACTTCTGTAATAGCTGTTCTTTTAATCTTCATCTAAAAATTGTGGATTTTCTTGTAAGTATCAAACCAACCGGGTTATGGTAATAGAAAGCTTTTAGGTAAAATACCCCTAGAGTTGGACACAGCTGGGTGGGGGAAATCTGTACCTTTTTAAACTCACTTTTGAAATTGTATCATATCATTTCTTTAAACTTTTTGTTGTGTCCCATGCGGGCAGCGTGGGAAGTCCGCGAACTGTGATTGGCAGGACTACCCACCCAGCTGCTCCAATGCGAACTCAGTGCGGGAGTGCTCCATTAGACTATTGGTCGCCCATGCAATACAATTGGAACCATTATAAGTGGGAGTCAGGTTTTAGCTAGTTGCCTCGGTTACACACAATGTTCGAATAAAGAGTTATTGTTATGTGGCTCTGGTCTCCGTTCGTCCCCTCACACTTCCAGTATACAACAGTGGCAACAAAGGTGGGATCTGGGGCAACCGAACCACAATCACCAGTCTGAAATTGCTCACACCGATCGACCCGGCGACTCCCGAAGAGAACATGGTGCGAGTTGGCTGAATGGAGGAGTTCGACGTCATTCAGCCCGAGCATTGGCGATCGTATTGTGCCTGCCTGGAAAGCTACATGTGGGCCAACCGCATCCGGGATGAGGGCATGAAGGCAGGCACACTGCTGTGAGTGAGCTGGCCAGCCATCTTCGATATTGCAGAGAACTTGTTCGCACCAGCATCAATTCTGTTACCTAATCCAACCTCAAGCAATGGCTGGAAGAACACTTCACGCCGATGTTGTTGGTCATCTCATGGTGGGCACGTGTTTGAAAAAGGGACCAGCGGCCCAAAGAGTCCACTGCGGAGTTCGTCGCAGCCCTGCGGCATGCAGCAAGGCTGTATAAATTCCAGAATCTAGAGGAGCAACTGCAAGGTTGCCTAATCTGTAGCCTCAGGGATCAAGGAACACAGCAAAAATTATTCACCAAGGGCAACATTTCATTTAAGGATGCCCTGAGGGAGGTGATGGCCCATGAGACAACCGTAGGAGCCATGAAGGTCTTGCAACCGGCATCTTCCAAACTGGCAGTCAGCTGTAGTCCTATAGGATTTCCAAAATGGTAGTGTGCGAGTGTGCAGAGAGGTCTTGATCCTTGTCCAATACAAGGATTTCGAGGGTCCCCTGGAGCTCTCCGTAGTCAAGGAGAATAGGACCAGCCTCATAGGGTTAGACTGGTTCGAGGCCCTCAGCATCATTCCGGTACCGTGACCCCATCTGAGTCCAAAACTACAATGGGGGCCCACCCTGGGTACCAGCGACGGTGGTCCGGATCCAGGGTTCGATCCTGTATCAAGTCCAGCTGAAGGACGGGCGACTAGTGTGGCACCACTTGGACCAGCTGAGGCACCGGTGGGGCGCCGGGCCACAAGGTGACGTGACATGTGACCAGCCACCCCTGGCAGCAGGGTTACGGTCTTTCCAGAGCCTGGGTCCAACCTGGGAGACTCACACTCGGAGGTAGAGTGGGAAGACGACCCGCCTGACAAAGTCTTATGGAATGACCAAGAGCTATGGGCAGTGGTGGAACAGGTACAATGGGAGGCTGCCAGAGAATGATTGGAACCGATGCAGGAACCACCAGGGAATGGCAGTGAACAACCGGGCATGTCAGGGGCACCAGTGATCCTCTGAGCCAACGCACTGGATGCCTGGCCGGACGAGAGAGGAAACACTGCAAGGCAGGCACCTACCCGGCTGAGAAGGTCACATGCATCTGGACCAGACCTGAGTGGTGGCATCGAGACTTCACGGGGCTGTAGGACCCCCTGGGGGGGGGAGCTGCTGCCCATGGGGGGGGGGAAAGGGATGCTGTGTCCTGCACAGGAAGCCCGCAGACTGTGATTGGCTGGACTACCCACACAGTGCACTCCAATGAGAAGTCAGCATGGGAATGCTCTGTTGGACTATTGGTCGCCTGTGCGAGGGCAAGGCAATTCCAACCATTATAAGCGGGAGCCGGATTTTAGCTAGTTGTCTCGGTTACCCGCAATGTTCGAATGAAGAGTTATTGTTACATGGCTCCGGTCTCCATTTGTCGCGTCACACTTCCAGTACACAACCCTTTTGTCTTTCTGAAAAATAACTATATTCTTTAGAGATACCATTCCTTTGTCTTCACGTATCTACCAAAGCCAGATTATCCATCAAATAATAATTTAAAAAAACCTTTGGTAATTTGTCTTGAGCAAGTTTCATTTTCTTCTTTGAAGTTCTATCAAGTTGTGGGAATGTTTGGAATTTGAAGGCAAAAATAAAATGTTTCTGAGACCATGAGGACCTAGCGTAGGAATTGGGTATGTCTAGCCTAGTGAAAGGAAGAACTGGGGGTAACATGTTCCAATATTTATGGGGCTGCCACAGAGAAGAAGGGGGTCAACCTACTTTTCCAAGCACTGGAGGAATGGCTTGCCTTTAGAAGTTGTGGGTTCTCCATCACTGGAGGCTTTTAAGAAGAGATTGGACAGCCACTTGTCTGGAATGGTATAGGGTCTC
>JANHFO010002986.1:16886-27304 GCA_032468095.1 Pareas carinatus | reverse complement strand
AACGGGGGGAATGGGTGGTGTACAGATAACTTCAATAACATAGAATGGACAATTCCTCAATTGATTGTGCTGCAAATATGGAGGTATTAGAACAATCAAGTTCCTAATGGTGCTAGGATTCTGGTAAATTCCTCTGATCAAAAAGTCATCTATAGACTTCACTCTCTTCTTCTTTCATCCTGTTGAAACAATACTGCCATCAGCTTCAAAGGAATTAAAATAGTGGTTTTATTCTGTATTTTATCCACGTGTCCATCTATCTATCCATCTGCTTCACATTATTCCCTTTTGGGTAGGTGACATAAATGCAAAGTACAGAAAAAGAGTCAGAATTAGTAAGCAAAAGAAAGTAAAGGCAGGAGATGATTGGAAAGAAAAAGAAAATCTAGCAATATCTAATCTATGCCTTTCGCTACACTTCTCCATACTTTCCACACTGGCAAAACATTGACTCAGTCATGTTCACATACTCCATTTCAATATAGTAATATAAGCCCTACCCTAATAATAAGCCCCAATGAAGATTGTCAGCCAGACAGATGTATTTAGTATCACATTTCCCCTAAAATAAGACATAACTGAAAAATAAGCCCTAATGTATCTTTTGGAGCAAAAATTAATATAAGGCCCGGTCTTATTTTCGGAGAAACAGAGTAGCTCTTTGTATAATACCTTTTCTTTTAGTTAGCGCACTCTTTGTCAGTGTCTCAACATCTCCCTCGAATTATTATTTTTTTGTTCTTCCTCTCATCCCATTCACTCCTCCTTAATATATTTGTTCTGGAACCACTCATCCATTCTCCCCGTATGCGAGGCAGATGGCACCCTTTTGCGAGGCAGGCTGAGGCTTCCATGAGGTCTTGGGAAGGCCTCACAAAGCCCCAGCAGCTGCCTGGGCTGGTTGCACCTCATCCGTGGTGGGAGGAAGAAGACGGTGAAGGCCAGCTGGGACTGGCTAAGGGTGGCAGGCGTAGGCGGGCATGGAGGGCAGAGTGGCCAAAAAGGGCAGAGATGATTGGGTGGGTGAGTGAATAGAAGCAAAAGAGAGCAGAGCAGGGCAGGGCAGAAGAAATAACAGCCAACACCAGGACTTTTGCAACTGTCATTGCTAATCAGTGCATTCTACTGATGTTTCCCCTAACAACCGCTTGCTTAGCATGGAAATTCCGGTTCCAATTAGGGCCTTTAACCAAGGATTGTCTGTATGTGCACCAAAGAAACCGTTTTTTTCTCTACTCTTATAACACCTGCAAGCCTACAGCCTGCTGGGTTGCTTCAGTTTGGAGGGAAGCTGATTGATATTTCCTCCTCCCACCACCACCACTGCTGCTTTTTTGACAGAAACCCGCTCCCACACTTACTTAAATCATCTGAGAAGATTTGCACACAGTTGCTGTGGCAGTTACTGTTTTTCAATTGCTGCCCCTTCTTTGCCCTCCATATTGGAATCTTTGTCCTTCCTTTAGAGAATCTGTAGATTTTTTTTCAATCCTGCTTTTAAATACCCTGCTTTCAAAGAAATTAGACCTAGCCAGAAAATAAGCCCTAGCATGATTTTTCAGGATGCTTGTAATATAAGCCCTGCCAAAAAAATAAGCCCCAGTTAAGATCATCAGCCAGACAGACGCAGTAAGTACCACATTTCCTCAAAAATAAGACCTAACCGGAAAATAAGCCCTAATGTGTCTTTTGGAGCAAAAATTAATATAAGACCTGGTCTTACTTTTGGGAAAACATGGTAACTTCAGGTGATGAACATACTTAATATTCCTTCCTCCTCCTATTTTCCCTACAACAACAACCCTGTGAGTTGGTTGGGCTGAGAGACAGTGACTGGTCCAAAGTCACACAGTCGGCTTTCGTGGCTAAGGTGGGACAGGGTTAAGATAGCCTGTTTGCTTCCTAGTGCTTCATTTACCATCATTGTGTAGTTTACTAGCCCTATTTTTTGGGGGGGAAGGGGTTGAATTTGGTTTTTTTCCTGTTTGCTTCTAAATCAGGGGTGTCCAAGCTTGGCAATTTTAAGACTTGTGAACTTCAATTCCCAGAATTCCCCAGCCAGACAGTTGAAGTTTTAGCAAAATCTATCAATTTCCCCAACCCTTCTTTCATAGTGGACCGTGCTGAATCTCTTCATCTCTGTGAACATAGTAATAATAATCATACATTGAAATCATCTTCCATGACTTTTTTTCCTGGTTATTCATTAGTCCTAAAAGGAAAAGCGCTAGCTTCTATTGAATATTGATCTTTAAAATCCTCTATATGAAAGTATACAGTGAATCCAGTTTGTTTAGTTCTTTTTACATGCCCATCAAGCATGATAAAATGTCCGTTCAAGTTGTTCACGTTTCCAGCATACTTATATCTGAAGCTCTTTTATACATATAATTTCTCTGGCATCGTGTACTAACAATACATCATTTTAGAAAAAAAATGAGATAGTACAATGTACATTTCAACCCTTTTAACCATGTAGTTTCTCACTAATCTATCTCTATATTATGACCAAAATTTTTAGTATTTAATTAAATAAAAATACAATAATTAGTATCCTTGTGCTACTAATTGCTCTCTTGATTTGATAATGAATTCCTCTTGCTCATTTTCCAGTAGGTTCTATGGTACATCAACCATTCAGCTTCATCTGCCAGTTCTCTTATGCTGAGATCCATACAGGCACAGCCTGGGTTTGTATCTGTTCCGTATTCTCAATATGGCACGTTTAATAACATGATTTTTAAAGTCCACATGAATTTTAATTTTATCATATGATAACTATCCAGGCCATCCAAACCTGGGGTCATGATCTTCTAACTTAAAAGACTTCTTTCTCAGCAATTTTTTTCATCCAGATCAATGCAAGGAAATACAGGTAGTCCTCAACGTACGACCACAATTGAGCCCCAAATTTATGTTGCTAAGGGAGACATTCGTTAAGTGATTTTTGTCCCATTTTACAACTTTTCTTCCCACATTTGTTAAGTGAATCACTGCAGTTGTTAAATTACTAACATGGTTGTTAAGTGAATCTGGCTTCCCCATGGACTTTACTGGTCAGAAGGTGGCAGAAGGGGATCACGTGACCCAGGGACACTGAAGAAGCCATAATTGTGGGTCGGTTGCTAAGCAACTGAATTT
Source organism: Pareas carinatus (assembly GCA_032468095.1). NCBI lineage: Eukaryota > Metazoa > Chordata > Lepidosauria > Squamata > Pareidae > Pareas > Pareas carinatus. The sequence goes on along the minus strand of JANHFO010002986.1, from coordinate 24,163 downwards.
TGATCGCGTGGCCCTGGGGATGCTGCAAGCGTGAAAAATGGACATGTCCCTTTTTTCAGGGCCTTTGTAACTTTGAACGGTTACTAAGTGAACTGCCGTAAGTCGAGGACTATCTGTATGGTTTCAAATCTGGTAAACCTAATCCTTCTCTTTCTTTTGATTCTTACAACATTTTATACTTAACGGGTGGTTTTTCTTTTCCCTGTTCCATTTGTTATGAGTTCTATTAACACATGCCCAAGTTAGTCTAATGTTCACAGCTTCATAAATTTCTTCACCTTGGTGATATCACATCCGAGACCCATCACTCTGTTGCTCTAGAGAGGTGACCTCAGCTTTCAACTTCAGAGAAAGGGCTGTAAGAACTAACTGGCAGACATTTTGTAGAGCTTGGATGGGTAACTCAGAGGGCCCCTAGAGACCTTGATGAAGTGGGGTGAAATATTTTGTTTTTTCATATTTTAGATGACAGAGTAAAGAATGAGAAGTAGGAGGACTCTGGAAGGTAAACTACTTCCATTCTCCCTCTGTCTCTCTCTTTTTAAAGGAAAAACCATACAAAACCGTTCAGTTTGCTTTTGAAGACCTGAATGAAAGATCAGGTTAAAGACTGATCGTCGTGGAAGAAATATATGTACTCTATGTGGTAGTTAAGAATCAACATTGACCTAGAAGGGACTTTTTACCACTTATGGTGGACATGTGATAAAGCAAAGAAATATTGGAATAGGATTCATAGCCTAATGCAGAAGATCCTTAAAGTGCATAGAAAGATGAAGCCAGATATTTTTCTTTGAGGACTAATGAACAAAGACTTGGGGGGAAAATTGGAACTCTGATGTTATATTGACAATAACAAGACTACTCTATGCACAAAAAGGGAAGAATATTTCCATCCCGACAATGGATGAGTGGCTACATTAATCCAAGAAAAAATATATATAAAAACCTTCGTCTCTACCTGGAAACTACTTCTGGACTTTGTGCTTGAAGTTGAAAAAAAAAACTTTGATTTTGGGTTTTACTGATTAGATAGATTTATTGTTACAGAAGTGACTAGTTTATTGTGTGAAAGTCAAAAGCTGAGGTTTGATGTTACTGCCATATTCTACTGCACCAAAGGAAGTCAATGCCTTTTCTCTTCTTTCTTCCCCTCTTGTCCCCTCCTCTTCTCTTTCATTTCCCCCTCCCTGTTTATCCTAATATTTGCCTTTGTGTATTCTTTTTGTATCTTCTATTATAAAACAATAAAATTAAAAAAAGATGACATTGACTTGATGGCACATAATCAGTTCAGAACTTTTTGTATAGTGTGTGTATGCATGTTAAACATTAAATAAAGCATCCGGCCTCTGACTTTACTTCTCACCTTCAAAAGAAAGAGAAGAAAGGAAAGAAAGACAGAAAGAAAAAGAAAGAAATGCACTGCTGAAAATTAGCTATTTTGTTATTTGTTTTCAGCAACACATTTCTGAGCTGCTAGGATGTTGCAAAATGAATTTAATTTAGAATATTATCTGGACAGTCCAGCATCTCTTCTTTTCTCTACCTAAGGGCTGGGATCACTAGTGAGGCAATGCTCTTAGGAACGTAATACACATTGTAAGCTTATGCATATTAAATGAAACTTTCTTGGGAAGAGAGAAAGTATAAATTGAAAAGAGAGCAAGAGGGTGTTCGTTCCAAATCCTGCCCATTTTCAAATTCTAATTCTCCCCCATCTGCTTCTCTTCCACAGCTTTTCTACCAAAGCTTGGAAGGAAAAGATGCTTGGGCATATTCTTAAGGTTCATTTGAGGACCGATGGAATTGGAATTGGGAAATTCTATGCAAGGGCGACATTAAATTTATGCTTTCTTCAGTAATACGCACACTTTCTATCTTGGGCATTAAGAATCTATTACTGATATTGGCAAGTAACTTTCTCTAGAATTAGTTCCTTAGCCTGACCAAGAAATGAGAAAGTACCCATAAGGGTGATGACATATTCTGAATCACCCTGGGGCTGAGGTTTCCATCGTCCTTGGAGGATCATTTGTGTCTTGCATCCGCAAACATTACAACTATTCATCTTGACCTTTAGCCTTGCCTGGCTTCTTCCTCAGCTCCGCTGCTTCCTTACTTTTCTTCTTCTCTTCTTGGAGTTGCTTGTATCGCCACTTCGGCACCTGCAGTGCATTCTTGTTTTTGGTCTCGGGTGGTTTGTTCTCTTCAGGAGTTGACTGGCTAGAAGACTTGGTGAGCTTAATCTTTGGAATTGTGCTGTTGTAATGCATAGGAAGGGAGAGAAACTTCACAATGGGACTAAGGGATTGATAGGGTATCAAGGTTTGGGTCCTGAACTGGTTACTGCCACTTGATCTGGTATTTATTAATTTGGCATCAGGATCAGGTACATATTGGTTGAGGAGTTCTGGCACTGAGCATCTCTGCTTGCCTACTTCTGGTGGGGTCTCGGGACAGAGAGTTTGACATGCCGTGGTCACAAATGGGCTGGTCAAGGACGTGGTCATGCGCACCATGTGATCCATCACCCCATCCGTCTCAGGGTCTTGTGGGAAGCGGAAGGTAAATAAGGAGCAAATGTGATCCGACAGGCGCTTGGCTCTGGATTTTGCAGCTGTCGCTTGGGCCACCAGCTCAGGCAGATGGGGCCACTCTGGCAAGTACTTGTTAGAGAATTGCTGGGCACAGGGGCGCTCCAGAAGTATTCTGATCCGCATGAAAGTTTCAAAGCATCCAGTCATGGCTGCCCATTCCTGTGCCGTCTTTCCTTTCACAGGATCCACGGCGGCAACATCAGCTCCTAGGAGAAAGCACACATGATGAGAGAGAAGTTTAGGGGCGTTTCATTCCCAAGTCCACGCTTGCATTTCCACATGGCTGCTACCTCAGAGGCCTAGTTCTGGGGTTGCTTCCATCATCCCATTTTGAGATTCATGTGACAAGGGAGGAGAAGTTTGTCCCCTTTGCATCCCTGAAAGCTGTTCTGTATCCTGTGCTAATTCTTTTTTTTGCACCTCTGAATTGTACAGCCAAGTTATGCATTGAGTGGAGAATCATGGGTTTTAGCATTTCCTTGCTCACCTCTCCTTCTGAGGGTGAAAGTAGCTTCTGTTAGATCCATATAAGCATCGGAGAGGGGATTCCCAAGAGCGGGAAATCCCTGGGTCTGGATTGGTAGCGTGCCAAGTTTGAATAGAGTATAAAAAGCGCAGCCGGCGTGGCTAACGCTCAGTTCTAGTGATACATTGTAACCTAATAAAGCGTTGTTTGAAACTACCTTGTCTCGTCTCAACGAACCTGATATCTCATCTACAACAGCTTCTACAGGGACATATGTGTATGTGTAAAGTGTGAGAGAGAGCGCATGTGATTTCACTAGGATTATGGTGGAGAGGAACTGATGAAAAAAGAATTCCTTGCCTGATGTTGAAGATTCAAGAAAAGAATACATACTATTATGTCTAGAATTGAACACTGGGCCCAGTTTCCACCAAAGATTTCCATTAGGTCACTTTGTGGAAGTCATAAAATATAAATATGTAAACAAAATGGTAAAAAGGATTAAGGATTCTTGTGATTCCTGCCTGCAAGCAGATGGAAGCTTTAAAAAAAATGACATATGCAGATTAAGAGCAAATGGAAGACAGAACTGCTGCTTTTTATCATTAGTTGGACTGGGGTAGGATTCTGGAAGTCAGGAGTTTGTTAGTATGACAAAATATCTATCCAAAACTTCTGATTTGGTGGAGGAATCTTTTTGAACTTAGATTTGGATGAATGCTTTGCTTTATTTATTTGTTTTTAATTGAGAATGGACACTTTTTTTATCAAGAGAACTGTGGACAGGTTAATTAGCAAAATGAGAAAAACCAACCAACCAAAGTATCCGTTTAAGTAAAACCTTCCAAAATGTTTGAAACAACTTCTCAATATCTGGTATCTTCAAGTAACTGCCAGAATACTGGTAGAGCCCATAGCCGATGCCTGTTCTGCTTGGAGCACTGAGTTCAGAATAATTAGGCGTAGTTGCCATTTTTATTTCCCACAATGTAGCAATACTGTGTGCACACGGAATATGTAGCAGAGAATGAAGTGGTGTGAGTGGAAGGAATACGACAGAGACAGGATGGTGACTTTAGCTCTTTTATTTAGCTAGAGAGAATGCACAGTGAAAAGCTGCTGGCTGGTTCCCCCTTTTTATACATTTGAATGGGGAGAGCCAGCCAATCAGCAACAAGAACAGTGTACGATTTGGGCGCTGTTATTCCTTCAATTATTCCTACGACCCATTTTGGATTGTCTGTAAAGTTCCTTGCATACACCCCTTCCCCCTGTTTGAATTTGCTCCCTGGGCCTAGATCTGTAGTTGGGGTATATTCTGTCTAGGGTGGATTGTGAATTTCACCCCATTAGTAGTTTGGAGGGGCACTGGCCTGTGACTGTGCTCAAGGTCAGGTGTTGCCAGGTCAGAAATTTATTAACTCAACCCTGCGAGTCCCTGGGCCCTAGGTGACCTAGTGCCTTTTTTGCGGACCAGACAGCGCATTTGGATTGACCGTTTGCGGCTGGGTGAAATGGGGCTGTGAGCACGTGCTGGATCCCTCAGTCGGCCAGGAAACCCTTAAAGTGTGGTTGGAAATTGGGGCCCATTGTCTGAGACTACGAGGTCCAGTAGGGCGTGGGTAGAAAAAAGGCTGTCTAGGGCTCTGATTGTGATCTGGGTTATCAGGGTGTTCATTGTGATTATGTCTACCCACTTTGAGTAGGCGTTCACCACTACTAGGAAGATGTGCCCCTGGAATGGCCCTGCAAAATCAATGTGTATGCGCCATGCAGTCTTGGTTGCCCAGTTCTGTGGGCCTCCCAGTCGTCGCCATCTTGGTCTTCTTCGGAATTTATATAGTCAGCCTGGTGGTAGAAGGTCGATCTTGGTGTGGATGTGTTCTGTCAGTTCTTGCATTGAGGTTTCCGCATCACTAGAGCTTTCCACAGCTCAGGCCTCCTGGATGGCTTCTTCCAGTGTTAGCTCAGTGTATGCTAACAGGTGCTTTTGTAGGCCCTTGTCTCTGAGTCTGGATAGTTAGTGCTCTAGGATACCATCATTTAAATCTGAGTATTTGCAGTGTACTACTGCCCTTCAGATTGCTGCGGTGAATTTGTTGATCGTTTCCCCTTCCATCTGGGCTCTCTTCCTCAAATCACTTCATAAATATGTCCCACAGTTCAATGTCGGGTATGAAGGGGTTGGGTGAGTGATATGCGGCAGCCATTGCTGTGGTTTTGTTTATTTTTTTGAATTCTGTGCGCTAATCATCTTCTTGATGGTTGTTGTTTAGGTCTGCTCATGGGCCGGTAGTCGATTTTTTGGGTCTGTTTGACTAATCAGCCTTCAATTGCTCTGCTCTATTTTTCAGCTCAAGTTCGCGGCGTTCGGCTGCTTTGGTCGGAATGACAGCTGATCTCTTGGTGGATCCTTTGCTACATTTCCTTTGGCTCATTCCTGCTCTTTTATCGATTTCTCCATTATTCGTGCACCTCCGTCGCCCGTGAAGTGGTATTGGTGGAAGGAATACCACAGAGACAGGACGGTGACTTCAGCTCTTTTATTTAGCTAGAGAGAATGCACAGTGAAAAGCTGACAGCTGCTTTCCCCCCTTTTATACATTTGAATGAGGAGAGCCAGCCAATCAGCATCAAGGGTTTTCCCGCTGAGGAGGGGGCAGTTAGGAGTGCGGACTGGAGTGGAAACCTCTTGCTTCACTCCATAACAGAGAATCTGCTGAGAGTATAGTTAGACTTGCCATTGATACCGGTTTTTGAAGAGCTATGTAATGAAAGTCCCTCTTTGAGGGAGATGGGTGCTTCCAAAATTAGACAGACAGACAGACATGCAGATAGATGATAGATAGCTAGATAGCTACACAGACAGACAGACAGACAGACACATACATATATACAAGGAGAACTTTTCTGCTATGCTGCATCATTCCTATCCTTGGGCTTAACAACCCTTTTAGCCATCTCTTATCTTTTCTGCTGTTTCTGGACAGCTGAAGTGAACACATTCTGCAAATGCCTAAACCCCTTTTGACAGTGAGAATGAATTTTGATTTTTAAACTTCCCTTGCCCCTGTGCTTGCAGTTTCTAACATATGGCTTAAATGCACAGGTCTAGCATCTTATCAGAACCATCACCATCTCAACAGCCCTATGGTTGGGTGGCTGGTGAAGCGGAGAAGGTGCAAGGAAGGCAGACTTCCTCCGAATAGAAAATGAGGACTGTGTCCTCCAACTGCTAGCCAGAACAGAGGCAAAGGGGACTAGCAATAGGAACGACAACATCTAAACTGGTTTAGTTTCCTATAGGCCCGCTGAGGGTAAAAATTACTGAGTTGTAGGGAAGAGATTATGATGTTGAACTTGTGGTGATCCTTTGACTGTTGGCTGGCTTATGTGAAACAAGAACTGAAGTATACATTCCCCATCATCCAGAGTCTCTTTCCTGTCCCAGAGCTGACTACCTCCTCAAACAACATATATTCTTTTTCACTCAGCTTTCACCTCCCCCAGAAGCCAATTTTTGCTGGCCCTGAAATGTGAAAAGAGATAAGGAACATTATAAGCCAATTCATTTTCCCTACGGCTGATCAACATAAAAAAATAACTTTAAAAAAAATTAAAGGCACACTGAACTTCCATGGTTTCCAGAATGATAAAAATCCCCTGCACCTAGAAGAACATAAATTACTCTCCTTGCCTGCGATACATTCAATATATAGTTTATGCAAAAACATAGAATAAATGTAAAAATTACATATGTAAATAAAATGAGTAGAAGCAGAAGCAACTATTTTCCTTCCGTTTCTGTTTAAAAGGCTCTGTTGGTTGTGAATAGAGGCAACTGGCTGAACAATCCTGGGAATCCACACCTCTTTCAGTTGGCAAGGTTGAGAAAAACGGTCTTAGAGGGATAGCAATCTGGTACCTTTCCCAATAGTTCTCATCATGGTATAATATCCCTGTGTGTAGAATAATGGCTTCCTTTGACCCCAGGGGTAAGGCAGGAGTTCTAGGCAGGCTACTTATCAGTGTGTGAAACTGACTACAAAAGTATTAAAGGCTTAGAGTGGGCTAATACTTTTCCTTTTAAGCCCCAGCAATGTAAAAAAAGGAAAGGAAAGGAAAGGGAAGGGAAGGGAAGGGAAGAGAAGGGAAGGGAAGGAAAAGGGAAGGGAAGGGAAGGGAAGGAAAAGGTAAGGGAAGGGAAGAGA
>JANHFO010002986.1:0-16786 GCA_032468095.1 Pareas carinatus | reverse complement strand
ACAGTGGTGTTTTTTCATTAAACATTGTTCTGGACAGATAATGATTTTTGCGCAAGGGAATGAAAGGAAGAGAAAAGTCCTTAGATTATTTTTGCATAATTCTTCATCTTGCTGCTTTTAAAATTCTGATCAAACGTCCAGCCCAGTTTGAATCTTTTATGTTCCTCGGTGTATGAAAACAGTAACTTTTCCTACCTGCTTGGGCTGCCACCATAAGTGCTGTGTTTCCATCGTTATCCTGGTGGTTGACATCTATGTAGGAGCATTTACTGAGAAGGACGACAATATCTACGAAACCCCGGAAACATGCTGCCAAGAGGCCGTTCTGGAGAGCAAGAGGGGAAATGTTAAGATCCAGCCTCCAGAGCACACAAGGTCTTTCCCCATTCATCCTTTCAGGTTTTGAGGACTATGATCCCAATATCCTGGTGGTTGTTGCATCATGGCTAACCCCAGCGCAGTCAGGTCATACTTCTGAGTTTGTTCAGTGGTCAGTTGAATACCATGCAGGGACTGGATGCCATGTAGCAAAAATGCCTTTCCATCACCATCCCTCGTGAGTCTGTTCATCTCAATCCATCAGAAGATGGACCCTGGAGATAGGACTCTCTGGTTAACCATGAGTAGCAAGTGGCAATCAGTACAGGGTGATTATATTAGATCTATATAGATAGTCCTCGATTTATAACAGTTCGTTTAGTGGCCGTTCAAAGTTACAACGGCACTGAAAAAAGTGACTTATCACTGTTTTTTACAAGTTTGACCTTTGTAGCATCCCCATGATCATGGGATGAAAATTCAGATGCTTGGCCACTGACTTGTACCTGTTGCTGTGCCCCAAGGTCATGTGATCCCCTTTTGCGAACGTCTGACAAGCCAAGTCAAGGGGGAAGCCAGATTCACTCAACAACCGTGTTACTAACTTATCAACCACGGTGATTCACTTAACAACTATGGCAAGAAAGGTCATAAAATGGGGCAAAATTCACCGAACAAGTGTCTCGCTTAACAACAGAAATTTTGGGCTCAATTGCGGTCGTATGTCATTTATTACCTGCACATTTTTATATTGCAGCTAGCTTACAATATTTTCTCCCTCAGAGCCTCCTGGAGCACATAAGACAATTGGCTGTCTTGCAAAAACCATGAGCTGCTTAGCCTTTTATACCCTGGAGGATAGGGTGTTAGGGCTTCTCAGAGTGAGCAATCAGGATTCAAAGCACATTTTCTTAGAGTTTAAGTGAGTGGTTATTTTGCACAGGAGAGTGAAGGGGCATACAGTGGTGGGGTGTGTGGGAATTCCTGCTTCATTCTGCACTCCCCCCCCCCGGTATTTCTCAGATGTGTGTGGGTGTTTTCTCCCCCCCCCCACTGCCTTGAGAAGGAAACATTGCAAAAGGAGAATGAGGGTGGAACATGGTGCCCTCAATTTTTGGGCTGTACTACTGATTAGCTGGAAGGAGCACTCATTGGCCACAGGGGAAAACAGGATGTGTGGAAGAAACTGGGCTAGAGCAACATAAAATGTTCATGGGAGTATGATGGGTGGGACTGGTGGCCCTGAGCAAGCATCCTAATCTAGGAGCCCAAATCAAATGTTGCATCTCTTTCACTTCTGTCTATACAGCCTGGAAATTCAGAATTATGAAGAGAATCTATGCCTATCTAGCAGCAGAGGCAGTTGGGAAGAAGTCTTCACTTTAGCTCTGAATTGGTGGTGGTGTTGAGGACTACTATGGATAAATTCCACTCCGAGGCTTAAACTTGAAAGTAATTGGCAACATAGGCCAATGATTTGCCCCAGATGACTTTACTATTCATCCAGTTGCATAAAAGGGTGTCTCTTTGTGCCATCCAGCCATAGGTTCCCTCTATCATCTAGTCAGGCACAAACCTCAAATAATTTGTTGAAAATTGCCTCATGAAGCAATCATATTAAGGCAGACTGCATCTGTGGAATGATTGAATTCATTTATATATTTTATTACTTGCTACAATCCCTAGAGTCTCAGTGGTATAGAGTAATAAAACATTAGAAATAAAAATATCTGACGGTAACAATATAAATTACACAATTATAAAATCATAAAATCCAAACACCATAGGACAGTCCTCCATCCTAAGTATCAAGAATCACTGTAAGCGCTCTAGGACAGTTCTGTTTTCAGTAGTTTCCAGAAGGCCAAACTATAAAGAGAGAACCAATCTACTAGAACTAAGGAGAAATTTCTGACAATTAGAACAATTAATCAGTGGAACAACTTGCCTCCAGAAGTTGTGGATGCTCCAACACTGAAGGTTTTTAAGATATTCAACAACCATTTGTCTGAAATTGTATAGGATTTCCTTCCTGAGCAGGGAGTTGAACTAGATAGAGGATCGCCAAGGTACCTTCCAACTCTGTTATTCTGTTAGGGGGCTAGTCCCAATTCAAGGGCTATCATGGAAAAGCAGTACACATGAGGCTATTTGGTAAATAGCTTGTGGAAATGGGGGGCTACTAGCATTTTCCCCTGGGATAAACAATTGTGATTGAAAAAGGCTAGAAGATACTTCCATGCCAACCATACTGACTTTATACATAATCACTAGCACTTTGGCTTGCACTTGGAAGCTAATTGGAAACCTATACAGGACTCAGAGCAAAGGAGTGGTAAGTTCACAGCAGTAAGTGCCAACCACAAATAGACCAATGATTCTGGAGCAATAGAAGCTTCCAGGTGGTCTTTAATTAATTGGCTATGACTACCTATTAAGATCAGTAAAGCCATGGATTGGTTCTTAGACCATAGAAGTCCTACTAGGCTGAACTTTGTTCCAGCTATATCCCAGTTGAACTACCCCACCATAGGGCCATTTCATCTCCAGCTCACACGTGCTGTGTCAGGTCAGAAAAGGGGCCCAGTTACCTGTCCATTGACGTCCAACTCCATGGCTTCTTCCCTGGCCACTCCTCTGTCAAGTTTATCCTTCAATAGCTTTGCATTGTTCTTGACACAGCACCAGTACAATGTGACCTCTTGGTAGTCGTCACTGTCAGATGGAGCATATTCATAGTCTGGGAAGATGGAGTCATCGGAGAGGAGGCTGCAGGCATCTGGATACTTCTCCTCTCTTTCATCCTCTTCATCCTCATAGTCTAGCTCCGAACTGGATTTGCTTAGGGTGGGTGATGTGTTTGGGTCTCTTCCATTGTTGTCATTATTCATCCAGCCTGCTCACAGGAAGTAGCTTTTGCTGTGGCTTTGGTGATTCATATTCTTTTCCCTGGAAAGAACTTTTTGCATTCTGACTTCTTTCTCAATTACATCCTGGGGTTCTACAATGCAAAGGAGAAGGCCCATGTTCATGAGTTTGAGAGAAGAATACTAATATTTATTGTTCTGAAAGGATGTGGATATTTTATCGGTCATGTGCCCAATATACTCTGTAATAAATTATCGGTATATTCCAAAAGTTAAATAAACAGACATTCTGCTCTGAAAAGAAACTGGAAACCATTGTAGGTCTCTATTTGGCAGTTGCTAGGATGAAAATACAGGTACAAGTAGCCCTCAACTTACGACCATTCATTTAACGACTGTTTGACATTATAACAGCACTAAAAAGGTGACTTTCAACCTGTCCTCACACTTACAACTGTCACAGCATCCCTATGGTCATGTGATCATAATTCAGGCACTTTGCAAACAGCCTATGTTTATGATAGCTAAAGTGTCCTGGGCTCATGTGATCTCCATTTGTGACCTTCCCAGGTGACTGTCAACAAGCAAAATTAATGGGGGGTGGGGCGAAGCCAGGTTAGCTTAACCGTTGTGCAATTCACTTAACAAACAGGAGGTAAAATTGGGCGTGACTCACTTAACAACTGCCTTACTTAGCAATGGAAGTTATTATACCAATTGTGCTTGTAAGCTGAGAACTACCTGAAGTCCTCATTTAACAACCACAGTTGGGACCGGCAACTTGGCTATTAAGTGAAATCATCGCTAAGTGAAACTATGACCCTGCTTATGATCTTACTTCAGCTTCCCTTCGCTTTAGATCATACATGCGAGGACTGGTCGCAACGTTACTTTTTTATCATCTAATTGCAAAGAGCTGCTGCACGAGACGGTCACTAAATCACTGTATAGAGCATGTTTCAAGATGTAGTTGCAATGAGTGTGGAATAGTAATGAGCGTGCATCCAACTCCTGGATAAAAATGAGGGAGTGAACAGGAAAGTTAACAGGACTAGCTTAGGGGATTCAGCAGGGTGAATTTCTCTAAGACCAGAGTTTGCGATTTGGCTAATAAGAGTTTGAAAAAGAAAGGAAACCTTTCTATTGGCAATGCTGTAAAAAAGAAAAAGGGATATAAACAGAAAGGGGTCTCTGGTTATGGCCTGCAGTCATCCAAAATCCCACAAAAACAGCCTCTGAGCTTTCCCACAAAACAGTGTTCATCTCCCTGCACATAAACAGCTATAAATCCTTTGAAATGTTTTTTCTATTTTATTTCTACAATGATGATCAGGTGTTCTGCCTGGACAACAATTAACATAGTCCTAATTGGTGGGCCTTTCCCTTCCCTTCCCTTCCCTTTCCTTTCCTTTCCCTCGCCCGTCCAACCTCGGAAATTAGGCACCTATTGCTTTCCCTTCTGGGTCATCTCTTCTGAGTGCTAGTGAAAGCAGGGAGAGGGAGGGGGAGACTACGGCTTTATAGTTCAAAACAAGACACTTGTCAAATTTTGCAGAGCTGAAAGAAGTAAAGAAAAAAATGGTCTACATTTCATCATTTTTTTGCTGAACCTGTTTTTTTTCTTTTTAAAAAAGCCTTTCACCACTCTGCTACTGAACTAGAAGGAAAAGAACCTTCTATGGCAGACTGTCTCAAAGCCTAGAACAAAATGGTGTCCAGCGTGAAATTGGGGCCTCTCCCAGAGTACATACCAACCACTCGGAACAGTTGAGTAAGATCAGCGCAATTGTGTAAGATCGAATGGGGAGGCTGTCCTCCCATATTAAGGGCAGACTGAGGGTGACATCATCTGTTCTTAGCCTTCATCAGCATAGGTGGTGTGTCTTTGAGCTGTTGGACAAGCAGGAAGTGCAAATCAGTCCAAAGACAGGATATCAGACGTGTCCAGGTCTTATTCTGAACTAGTTCAAAGGTCTTACAGGGAAATGTTCTTTTCCATCTGAAGCAGCCTAGATTCAAATATGCATAATCTGTTTTTCGGTTGTTTTCAACCTATGTCTCCATGAACCACCACCTCATGGTACCGTGTTTCCTCGAAAATCAGACACTGTCTTATATTAATTTTCGCACCCAAAGACGCACTAGGTCTTATTTTCAGGGGATCTCTTACTATTCCACTGAAGCCGCCCAGAACCGGAAGTGAAAGGCCTTATTATTGCGGAGGTCTTATTTTCGGGGGATGTCTTATATTTCAGTGAGAGGCAAAACTGTAAGTAGGTCTTATTTTAGGAGGATGTCTTACTTTCGAGGAAACAGGGTAGATGTGCAGCAGAAATAACCCACTGAATTTTAGGCCTGAAAAGGACAGAACAAGAACTTTCTTTCTTGCAATACTTTCATACATACAGTATTTAGCTACACAACAAGAGTTTAGGAGTTCATATTGTACCCCAATATTTTAAAAACCATCTCATACTTCAAGATCACTGTCTACAGTGAGTCTCCTTTAAATAAAATAGGTTAACATTGACACAATTCCCCAAATTAACAACATGCGGTAAATACAACTCTATAATTTTTTTATTCCAACAATCCTTGACTGTATTGCTTTAGGATCTTGACGTAAAACTGTGTGGTTTCTTTTTCAATCAATATCAACATGAACTTACCATAATATATATTGGCCCTGATATTTCTAGGTTCTCCCTTGCACTAGACCTGTTCCAAGCTGAATGTGAAGCTCTACACTATCTCCCTACTCTTGGCAAGATAAATTGGTGGATTTCTTCCACCAATTTTTGCAACTGGAGATTTGTTATTATCAATAGCGTATATACTTTTATAAGGATCTTCTTTAAGCAAATGCTTAGAAATCAAATAATTTCATTTTAATTAGGTAAACATTCCTTTTGATGCGAAGGCCAGTATTAACAAAGAACAACGTGTTGGTTTTAAGCGTTATCTTCTTCCCTGGAGTAACTAAAATATTAACGAGTTTGTAGCAACCCTTAATTGAAAAATTTGTAATGCAAGAAAACCTCATTATCGGAAACAAGGCTTAGATCAGCTTGGTAGGTACAAAACAGGTGGACTATGGATGGGAACCTTGCTCAAGAGAAAGTTTGCAAGAAGGAATACGTGTCAATGAAAAATTTGTTGCTTGTTTCCCCGTCATGATGTGTATAAAGATGAGATAGCCATTTCTTTGTGTGTGCCACTTTCTCTGAACGAATGCTGGTCACCCACTTCTTGCTTAGCTAATACAATAAAGTGTTGTTTTAATTCCTCCAACCTCGTCTCGAGTGTATGATTCAACTCACGATACTCGGGTGACATTGAGGAGGTTCCCTGGATGCACGAAGAAACCTCACACTTTAGTTTTCATTGAACTAGCAGGAACTGGCCATTTAAATCCTGCAAAATTCTCTCCTGTCTAAGATTTCCAGATGTCTTTGTTCTCGTTATCACCAATCCAGTGTAAATATATTTTATGAGAAAGTTCTTCTCAGCTTAATGGTAAAGTAATACAGAGATATAGATCCCAATTATGGTACTGGCCTAGGGGAAATTGAATAGATAAATTTTGGGGCTGTATTCTTTTTCGTTCTTGACTAAAACACCTTGGACCACTTAATTACTTTTGGTAAAGATGTCAGAAGTTCTAGTAATGAAATTCTATTTCACATGCAGCTTGGCGGTATAAAATATATTCCTAATATATACCTTGGCACTGAATATGCTATTCACCCCAAATTTACTAGGAGAATTAAAATATATGAAATATTCACTTCTCTCCCTCTATACCATCCCTCTTAGTATGAGAATGAGAATAAAGACTAATACTGTTCACTGATTTTTGTTGGGCAGATGCTTGTAAGAAGAGTTATATTTACTACATGGTAAACCAGTTATGTGACAGTAATTGAATTCATTTTACTTCTAAGTGAGCAGATATACGGTTGCATTTAGCATATCAGCTACATAACACACCTGCCTATTGGTTGGTTTTTTTAAATTTTTCCACAAAAGTTTAGTTAGATCCATATCTGGACAGCAGGCCCCTTCTCCAAATGACACTAGAGATGATAATAAAAGACCTAGGGACTGTTGAGTTTTTAATAATTTCTTGGCATCATATGATCATGTGAATTTTTATATCCCAAACATGGTAGGCCTGGGTTAGTATCAATCCGTAAGAAATATTTAACTCTGAAGTTCATAAGCCACATGTTCTATTTTAGTAGATTCCTGGAGATAACTTTTTCATCATAAAACTATTTTCAAGAACCAGAGCCACATGGACTTGACTAAATGGTTTATGAATGAGCTTCTTCTTGAAAACAATTCTTGCATGAAATCTATTTTTGAAATATCACTTTGTTTCCTGCAGTTCTGGTATGCAGTTCTCTTTAATATTTTCTTTGTTGCAAATGAATCAATTCACCATAAAATAGTTGTAGAATAAACCATACACATTCAACAACTTTTAATGAACTACAAAATGAGAGTTAAAACACATCCGGTTTAAATCCAAAAAGAGCAGAAAAATCTTAAAAATCATACGAACAAGGCAAACACTATAAACTGCACACATACACATATGTACATGAACACACACACACACACATTTACAGCCTTATCTTTGTGTGCAGTTGAAACATAATTGCCAGCTAAGCAGCTCCTTCCTTTTATAGTTAAATCCATTTCCTTTCTGTTGTGGGAACAATACAATACACTAGAGCTCTCAGATCAGGATTGCAAAAGTCCAAATGACTCATAGATGGCAGCATAGAGGTACAGAAAACTCTTAACTCTCTGCTCCCATCTACTGGTCATTCCTACTCTTGTATTTCAAAAAGAGTACATAGTCCCAAACCATATTATAATCAGGATGACAGTGAGTGGAATGTATTTGTTAATTATTTGTAAGTTGCCTCTACCAATAACATAAGAAAGATCATATCATCATAAAAACTATAACACAAAGTACCCCCCCCCGCCCAGCAAATAGCCAATTTATAAAATGTGGTCTCGAGTATCACAGAAACATACCCTAACACTGGGTAGAAAATACAACATAAAAAACAGATATTATTTTTTGATTTACTCGGCATCTTACGTATTAAATAAGAACCCTCATAATGGCCTTGTTTATATAGAAGTAAAAATATATACCTGAGGATGATATGACTGCACCATTGTTCGGTAATTCAAAGTGAGGATTGGAGAACTAGTGGGATCAAAGGTTGCCAGAAAGTCCAAACTCATCTCCTTAACTGGTATCGGATGAAAATACTTTGACTCAACCCTTTTTGGAGATCAAGTATCTTAGCCTGCCTTAGAAGGCGTCCTTACTTCACTGAAGCAAGATTTTTCCAGAAACATTCCATTAGTGGCTGTTGTGCTGCTTTCTCTGACTTCTATTGCAGAATGACATGGCATACCTCTAGATGCTAGGACACGTGGAAATTTTCTGACACTGTTTCTGGTCACTTGAAAGGATGAAAGCTTCGACCTTGGGGATTTAACATCCCAAGCTGTGACAGCTTGCACGTTGCCCTAGGCTTAGCTATGGAAGACGTCTTAATTTGTGGCATTGCTTAAAATGGTCCTGAGCAGGATTTGAAGTATTTAACTCTGGAGTTAATTTTAGCCTCGGATCTTTGTGTGCTCATTCCATGTTGTAACAAGCCGCAGAAAATTGTTCTGTCTTGGAGAAGTCATTGGATGAAGAGGAATAAAATGGCTATTATTAATTTTAAACTTATAATCCCATTTTAATTTAATTTGTTCTAAATTGGTTTTTAATCTTCGATTTTAAATTCAGCCATCATGTATAGATGTTTTATTAATTTTATTTGTGTTGTTTGTGTATGTGTTTTTATTCTGGCTGTACACTGCCCTGGGTCCCTTCGGGGAGAAGGGCGGTATAAAAATTTTGAAAATAAATAAAATAAGGCTAAGGAAAAAACCTCCCTCCTACTTTTTGCCATGTTTTAAGACATGTGAAAGGAAAGCCAGCATGAGTTTTTCCTTCTTTGTGTTTTCTCCCTTGGAACAGATAAGGCAGCCTGAAGACCACTGCACCACATCTGGATTCCAATTATGAAAGGAAAATGCTGAGAGAATCAGAGTGTGAATGTGTGAAGGAAGATCTGTGTCGGGTGGGGGAGCAGAAAGGAACAGTATGCAGCTGAGGGACTACAGTAGCTATCAGGTTAACAGGCATCTAATGGTAAAGGAGGAGCAGGCCAGACCAAACCAGCAGCAGACAAGCTGGAAGGACAAGCATAGCCCAGCACCTCTACCACTCCGGCAACATCTGTGAGAAGATATAGTCAGCCAGCAGCTGGTAAAGCACCTTTCTTTTCTCATCCTGGCCCAGAATATAAAGCTGCCAAGCTCTAATGCTTCAGCAGAAGTTTGGAACAGCCGCTGACAGCAACAGAAGCCAACTTGAAGGTGGCTAAAGACCAACCAGTATAAGCTAAAGCAACTAAGGAGACAGACTGTTTGGGAATAAGATATAGACACAGCGTTAGTCACTTAGAACCCCAATTGGGGCTGGAATCTTGGTCCTTGGGCAAAGCAGTTCTTAAGTAAGATGCCCATGTAACTACTTCGCTCATGCAAGCCAGGCATTCCCATACGGCCATTAAGCGATCTCCTGTGTTGTTAAGAAGATGAAGCAAAAGAGGTGACTGCCAACTTCAGATGGAGCTGAGATTCTACCCTTCCCCAGCAAGCAGCCCTTTTTCAGAGCTCAGAGCTCTCAGCCAAAAGCTGAGATTCACTCCCTCAGGCAGCCCTTTGAAAGAGAAAGGGCAAAGGAAGGGTAAGGAAACAGCAAGGAAACAGAGACAGAGAAGGATTTGGGCTCTGCATCTCTAGGAAAAGTTTCACGGGAGCAAGAAGAGATTGATTTGGGGCTCTGTGTTTGAAAATCCAGGCAGGCAGGCATCTTGGGGTCTTTTTCTTCCCCATCTCTGAACAGCACACCACAGAGGCAGCAAGAGAGGAACTTGAAGCCCCATGGCATACTTGGATTTTGGCTGCCTGAGGGAGTGAATCTCATGCACAGTTCTTGGAATTCTCCTCTTCCTGGAAGAGGAAGAGTGGATTTTAAGTTTTGTGCCTGCTTGGATTTCAGCTGTCAAGCAGGCACAGATTGGCTGGCAGTTCTTCCACCCAGCTCCCAGAGACAAGAAATCAAGTCAGTTCCCAGAGTCCTCATGACAGGCAAATGGCAGCTTGCAAACTTCCCTGCTGGTTTCCCCATTGACTTTCTGGGAACTGCAGAGCATTTGGCAACTGGTCCTAAGTATAGACAGGTCGCCCAGAACCCAGATCGCAATCACATGACCATGGGGTGTGTGCAAATTTTGCAATGATTGGAAGTGCTTTATATGCTACAAAGCACCCTTTCCCAGACCTTCGTAATTTCCAATGATCATTAAAGAGACTGGTTATAAAGAGAGGACATCCTGTAAATGTTTAAATATAGAGCAAAAAAAGCAGAGGCTTAGTAATAAGTGGCAAGATAGGAAGTAAGTATTTATTAATAATAAAAGGTCTCCCTGGAAATATAGGGAAAATAAAAACAGCCTGTGTTTTGCCAGTCTGTACTGTTCCCCTGCTCCCCGCCCCCTCAGAAAAAAATAACCCTCAGAAGAAATATCAGTTTTAGATGCCTGGAAGTAATCACGGAGGTCAAACCAACTAGCAATGGTTAGAGAAGTCTGTATTTATATTTAATAATTATTTTTAAAAGCACATTTCTCTCTTTCCTTGGAATATGTTATTGAACTATTCATTTGCAGATATTCTTGGTGCATTCAGCAGCAGTCTGAGCGATACAAAGTAGAAAAAAAATATTTATTGGAGTTCAAAATGATTAAGGTTATGAAATGCATGTAATATTCCATGGCATTGAACAAATTAAAGCATGGAAAGTGAAAAATGAAGAATATAAAATTATCAATAGCAGAGCTATAAATAAGCTTGTGTCATCTGGGCCAGGTCCCTGGGTTTTTTAGTAGCCAGCAATATACTAATTATACTAAACCCATACTAATTTCCCTCAAGAACTACTGTAATGCTCTTAAATGAATCCTCTAAATTTAGTACCCTATAATCCTCAAAAACACTACAGTATTAATACTGGAAATCATAGGAAATATAACTATACATCACGAACATTATCCTATAGTTACACAAACAGATTTTCTTTCCAACTTACTAGACAGAGTAGATATTTGTGATATTAAGGAAGAAAATGCATTTGGACTTCACAGCCTAGAAAACCAATATGAAAAAGGAGAACTTTTCAATTTCTAACAATTCAATGATTTCTTCATTGCTAACATGGTCTGCTCTCCCAACCACCCACACTTCATAGCACCTGCCCATATCACCTACCAATAGCTCTCACCATTCAGCCTCCTTGCCTTTCCACCTTAATGCAGTTCTGGGGCTACAGCGGCAACTGGTACTCTCAAGATTGCCATTGCCAAGTGATAGAGTCATGTGACACTGTACTTTACAATCACTTTGCAACAAATTCTGCTCCCAATTGACATTGTAACCTGAGGGCTACCTGTATACTCTCACCTTATTTATTCAGCCTGAATGCTGAATATATATTGAGGGAAACTGGACTGGAACAAGATAAGCATGATTTCAACACTAGAGGAACAAACTTCAATAACCTGGACTTTGCTTATGATGCTACTGATAACTAAACATGCAAATGACCTGCAAGCCTTAATAATTAAAGTCAAAGAAAGGGGTGGGTGGGACACAAATGAAGACCAAATAAATGTGAATCTGTACAGTAACCAGTCTTAGAATTAACAAAGTAGAGATCTATCTGCCTGCTCAATTATCAACATTAAAGAAATAAGAAATACCCCACAGACTAGTACTTGGTATAGTAGCAATTAAGGTCTTGGAAAAGATGTTCCTATGCCATTATGTGTCTTCACCTACAAAGATAAGAATTGTGCAGGCAATTATTTTTGCTATGTACACTCTATGAAAACAAAATTTGGACTTTGAGAAGCAAGGTAGAAAGTATATTGAACCCTGGTATTAGAGAAAAGACTTGTGAATGGCACTGATAGCCAAGACAACAAACAAATAGGTCATTAAACAAATCAATCCAGAGTTCTCACTTACTGAAAGGGACAAAGAGCCAGGCTCAAATTGTGTTTTGAGCATATTATGTGAAGACTAGTTCTCTGGAGAAGTCTATAATGCAGGTAAGGGCATAAGGAAAGAGAAAAAGAGGACAACTGGCAACAATAATCTCAATTATGGCAGTGTCAGGTGCACCACTGGAAGATCTGAAATACCTCAATGGGACAGATCATTCTGGGGAAATCTATCTATTTGTGGACACTAACAGTTGATATCAACCTGATGGCACATAGCCATCATCAGACTATGTATTTCCCCTAATGCAAAAGTATTATGCTTACAAAAAATAGGTTGATCCAAGAGATATATGTAGTAAGACTTTGTGAAAATAAATAAAATGGGAACCTTATGCACGTAAATGAAAACTATTAAGATAATACTTAAAATATAAGATTGTCAGCATTGGGGAAAAGGCTTGCAACTGGATTAAAATGCAAAATATTCTACAGCACCTCAATTTCTAGAAAGCTCAGCACCAGATAAACCGCTAAAATGGTATGTTGATATGCAAGAACAAATGCAGTTCAGATGTTTCATCTGGAAAAAAGAATTCTGCACTTGCTACTGCCACCCTCTCTGGAGGATGGCATTCCAAAGACATCAGAAAAGTGATCAGCTAAGAAAGGCACACACACAAAAACTATTAATAATCAAAAAGTTAAAAAGCCAAAACATATTTCAATTAAATCATGGGAACCACAGACAAAATTAAAGTTGTGCTTTGTTTTGATCATAGTGTGTCTATTCTGTTTCCAAGTTCTGCAAATCAGGCAACTAAATCAGTCATCCTAGATTTAATTTGCGTTTACTTATTTATTTAGCTTGTTTGTTTATGGCTCTTATTTGTCCTTTTGTTAAAAAGAAGGGGATAAAAAATTCCAAATCTCATGATATCAAGCATGAAAAGCTTTCAGCTAAGCAGTCAAAACAAGCTTCAGGCTACCTTAAAGGAAGACAACGCAAGCATGACTGTCAAATACATTAATTTTTAACCACAAAATCAAAAGATAATTTCAGCTACATCATTCTTTTTGCCATATGGAGATTTATGTGTACACACAGGTACATGAAATGCAAGTATTTGCATGTGCCTATGGGATAAGCAGTAGCTGATTCATCTCATGGCAAGAAAATAAAAACATTTGTACCACAGTTGTACGTGCCTTTAATTTTTTTTTAAATGCCTAAACAAGATCTACCACTTGTAGGCTACAGCCTGCTAGTAAGAGATGACAGTCAGCCTCACACTCAGTCTAGCCTAACTTTGAAGTCTGCAGCTGAACTCCATTAGAGAGAACATCACAGCTCAAGGGCAACACCTGCAGGACAATTCAGAAAAGTTACATTTTTGGAATTTCATGGAAGGCAAATTCTGCTTTAGCTTTATTTCTATGTAATGGAAATATCCAAGATCAGAAAGCTTACATGATGACATTTAAGATGCCCAGATGAAGAAAGGCAAGCTACCTTTAGCTTCAAAAACAAAGAAATTTAGAAGTACATTTCTTACAAAGTGATAAGAAAAGTCATACTTGCTAAAATGCAGTTGTACTTTACTTGTATTTGTCACATACTGTAGGTAGAAGCAAAAACACACAGCAATTACTAAGGCATGGTTTGTTCAAGCATAATTTATTAAATAAATAGAGTTGTCACAAAGCGCTATCAACTGTAGTTTTATAAGCCCACAAAGGTAGGTTCACAGAATAGCTTTAAAATACATTATGGCATAGAACAGTATTGTATCTAATTGGGTACCTGAAAACATTTTAGTTCCCATATTCACAAATACAGGTAACACTTAATCTCTGACTGTTTGTCACTGTCCCAAAAAACGAGACAACTGACTCAATTTTACCTTTTTTGCAGCGACTGTTATGTAAATCACTATGGTCATTAAGTATTTGCAGCTTTAAAGCAAACTCCACAGTTTTTAAGCAAACCCACTGTTCACTATGGGCCTTTTTGCCAAAACCCCAGAAGTAAATGCCAGCTTTTGGCAAAATATCATAAATCAGAGGATGCTGCAAATGGTCATAAACGGAGGCCAGCTGAAATGCAGACAGGTGACCACAGGGAGGGGGTGCCATCAAAACTTAAAATCTGGATCATAAGTAATTTGAGGGGGGGTGTTCATCGTAACTTTGAATAGTCACTAAGTGACCAGTTGTAAATTGAAGACTACCTATGCAGCTTTCAATATGCGGGTTTTCAACTATGTCTGGAATTTGATCAGAACACTGAAAATATTTACTACAGTAATTCTGGATCAAGCTATATATGCATTACCTGAAGGCAGAGTTTGCGAAAGAAAGGGCCCTGTATCTGTGGCACAGGATACATCTTGTAAGCAGACAACTCAAGATTCAACTCACAGCATCTTCAGTAAAAGATATACTGGCCTTTGAGTCCAGTAAAGATTTTTTCTTCTTCGGTGAAATAATTTCAGATACCACAATTGGGAAAAACCAGTCTACAGCCAGTCTGCTATGTTATATGGTTACAACAATAAACTTATTTACTTACTTACCGGCAGTCTACAAGCACTGCCAATGACAAGATGGATTCCATGTGAACCATTTAATGTGCTCTTTTTGTTCTCCAATCAATAAAACCTTTCCTGAATTCTTCACAGATGGTCCCTCTTATAACTGCTTTGAAGACTGTCTTGAAATCTCCATTTAGCATTAAAGAACAACCAACTAACCTTGTTCAGGTTCCAAACAAAGGAAATTAACACTATTCACATATCTTTCCCCTGAGGCATTTAATAGATTCCTCATTAACACTAGAAAAAGAAACTGTAATGACAAAGTTATATTATTGCAGCTAATGGTGTTGCTTTAATTGGTGCATGGAATAAGTTCCTCTTTTTGCTGGAATTATTACCATGAAAATTAAGCATTCAACTTCAAATTTTCCGGACTTTGCTTTAAATATGTAAAGCATGACTGCCCACACAAATTACTTACAAAACCCTTTCAAGAAAATAATAGAGCAAGATAACACAGGAGGTTGCAAGTAGATAGAAAGCTCTGCCCTTTTAGTTCATCAGCTCTGCTGGTTTAGTACAAAGTTCAAGTTAACTATGATTTTTTTATTAAATATTTGTATTTTCTTAGAAACCTTAAAGTCAACATGAAGTCATGTATCACTGATTTCTTTTTCTTCCTACAGTTTTCCAGCAAGTGCATGGTTCATCTTTTTTTTCCCACACCAACCAAGTGTTGCAAAAGGAATTGACCAACTGCTTGTTGCCTGAGCCTGATTTGATGGGCTGAGAAAATTTCTGACTCAAAATCACCCAGCCGGCTTTCATGCCACAGGTTAGGACCAAAATTCATAGTCACTTGGTTTCTAGACTGCTGCCTTAACCACTACTCTCTATGTCATTGCAATTCCAGTGTGAAGAATTATCTTAATTTTGCAGCAGGGTGGGTCTGTAAACCTCCCTTATCAGTGATTTCAGCCTGATGAGAGGGTTGACCTGGTATGTATCATCAAGATCTGGCTGGGTCCGAATGCAGGGAGAGAAACCTTTTCAAAGATATGCCCAGTTGAGTTGCAAGTATGATATCTACCAAGATTCCAGGGCAGGGATGGAAGTATGGTGACTGTCAACCAGGAATATCTTATGACCTTCAGGAGCACTGCACCACACTGAATGTGAGCCTCTGTTCATTAGTTGGGCTCTAAAGATAAATTGGAATTGCTGCTGTTATAGCAGCCTCCCTGCTGCACAGCAAATTCCCTCCCTGAGCTCCTTGACTCCATTTCTGGGCTGGCAGTGTACTTCTCCAGACCTACAGTTCTGTGGGACTTCAGTTTGCCTTCTGCTCTCTCTAGGAGTAGAGTCTGAAGTGGCTTGGGAGTTTATAGCCATCATGATAGCTCATCCAAGTCTATCCAAGACCAGGCCCAAAATCAAGAATGACCTGTGGTAATTCTGAGTTTTTTATTATTTCATACCTATGGACAAAACCTTGCCAAACTGAGGGCTCTATTATCTGCATCAGCAATATACCCCATAAACTATTAGGGAGCAACTTAGCACTTAGACTTATATACCACTCCACAGTGCTTTACAACACTCTCTAAGCGGTTTACAGAGTCATCATATTGCCCCCAACTATCTAGGTCATTTTCCCCACCTCAAGAGGATGAAAGGCTGAGTCAACCTTGAGCTGTTGAAGATCAAACTCCTAGCAGTAAGCAGAGTTAGCCTGCAATACTGCATTCTAACCACTGAACCACCACAGCTCCTTCACCCACCTTTTCTCATACATTTATTTATTTATTTTATTTTATTTTTCGATTTACATACGGCCCTCCTCCCAAAGGACCCAGGTCGGTGTACAGCCATTTAAAACAACACAATATAATATTAAGACAATTTAAAATTA
>JANHFO010002985.1:129278-139328 GCA_032468095.1 Pareas carinatus | reverse complement strand
AAAAACTGTCTTCCATGAAATCGGTCTCTGGTGCCAAAAAGGTTGGGAACCACTGTCCTAGATCCTATGTGTTTTCTTTGACCTATCTTAAAATCATGAGTCATTTAATTAAGGTCGTCTATCCCCTTGGAGAGTTATTTGCAACAATCTTAATGCAATTTAATTTTACACTTCAGTCTATGAGAAAAGAAATTATATTCTATCCTTAATGTTGTATCAAACAGCCTTTAAAACTTTTGAAGTTGGCTCCTATCCTGATTCTGAACTGCCTATGAATTTTAAAAGCAGTGTGATATATTACAAAACTAAAAATCTGTTTCCATCAGCCATCATCAGCTGTTTGTACACATTAGAACTTGCATAGACATTTCAAGAACTGTCCTTGTAAAATGATTATTTCTGGAGATGGAGCATTATATTGGATACAACTATGGATTAATATTACTAATATGGTTTTTAAAATGATATATTTAAGCATGTCAGTATGTTGTTTCACTGCCACATCTAACACTATATTCTGAAAGCTTATTTTCTGCATAATATAGTTATGAAAAAGAATTAAGGATGGTCTTATGAGAGTGACCAGTTTCCTTTTTTTTGCATTTGGTTTAACTGAATAGCTATAACTTTAATGAGCTTTATGGTTTTGTAGGTAAAGTTGCAGCTGCTTTGTTAGAGTCAGCTGTTATCTTGTCATTTATTAAATTGAGTATTAACATTTTAGTCAGACTAAAAATTACAGAGTTATAGTTTTTGCTTTCAAAAGATACAAAGTTCTTATATTCGCCTCTGACCATCAAATATTTAAAGTATTTCTAATAACATATCAAATACAAATGTAAGTGGAACATATTTCATTTATGTTGATTTTGAGATTTCTATAGTAGCTTATTAGCCATCCAATGATCATTTAGTGAATTTAGTTTAAGCGGTAAAATGTTCCTTGCTTTTGTAGAATTCATTTGTGAGTCATGATTATATCTAATTCGTTAGACGTTCAAGAATAATAAGATCTCTAAGAAGCATCTGTGACCATTTATTTGAACTATAATTTGCAGATCTTTTTGCTCTGTTTTATACCTAGGAGAAAAAGGAAATAGGAATGAGAAGATGCTTTCCCACTGGGCTCTTCTGTTACAGTAATAATGATGCTATTGGCCATAGATGTTTGAGTTGCATGGCTAGTTTTCAAAACTTGCTTAATCATCTGTCGGATTAGGTAACATTTTATTGATCTTGTGGGTTTAATGTTTATAATTACTATATTCACAAGGTTAGGCCTTGTGCTCCGTTGCTGACCCTTGAAAGTGCAACAAACATGAAGAAGGTAGACCAGGTTCCAGAAAGCTGAGAAAATCTGTATACTTACAGGTAGACTTTCTAGGATCATTTTTCTTCATTTGTTTCTTTAACCCTTTTTTCAATATTTTTCCAAATGCTTTGCTTTAATGGCTCTTAAAATGACATGGCATGGAAAGCTGAATCTCTTGGAAATGCTTTTTATTTGCTGTTTAAAGACAAAGTCATAATGTGTATTGATTTATGTAATTGCTGTCTGTAGTCATTGTTTTATGAAGATGAAATTTCTATTACATAGTTCATCTGTCTTTTCTCCAGCGTCTGCTGTAACAAAAAAGGATCTCTTTAGAACTTTTTTTTCTTTAATATGAGGTGTGGCCACTTCATAATATTCAAATAGTTTCATAAAGGAGCTGTACGTTGCACCCACATGTTTTGGAGAACGTTATCTCTAATCATAGCTGTTATAACCGAGCAACCACATTATAGGAGAGTACCTTTTAAATTATTTTGGCATGAAGTCTGCAGCAATTTTCCAAGTGACGGGCAGTCATTATCCCTTTGCCTGAATTATTCTTTGAAAATGAGTAAGAGCTTCATGAGTCTGATTGCCCAGAGATATTAGAAAAGGAGGTGCACAACTTCTTTTGCTCAAGAGATACACAGGGTTTTGTGTGCCTTACTGAAGCTATACTTCAAATGGGACTAAAGTCACTTTTTAATTTATATGTGTGTTTTAGGCATTATAGCAAAGCATTCCTCCTAATGAACAGTACTTATTTTCTTTACTGCTGGGAAATTTGAGGATCTTTTTTCAGTATATAGAACTGAAGATTTAGCAGTGTCCCCCATATTCCTCAAAATCTTTGCAAGGATGATCTACAAAACTTACTGATGTAAATTCAGAAGGGTGGTATATGAAGAAATGCTAGTTGCAAAAGCAACTTCTCAAGAATTAGTATCATTTACAGAAAAAAAAGTGTTTCCGATGAGTAATTTTTAGATACTGACATGCCAAAAATTAGCAGTAGATCCTTTGTGAGAGACTAGATTTTAAAAGCCTTAAATGTTATGAAAAACAAGAATGGAACAATATCTGCAACCTGGCTTTTGTTTCTGATAGAATTTCTACTTGCCATAATTTTGCATCTTCAAGCCATTTAGATTGCCCCTGTATCCTGCCTAAATATTTTATCTAGCTGTGCTTTCCTTTAACTTGGATTGTTTTGCTTAGTTTGCATTGCTCTTTTCAACTTTCCTCAGCCATCTTGCAAACCTGAATCAGGCTCAAAGCTACAATGTAGGATGTTTTTTGCAGACATATTCAGAGGCTTTCATTGGTTGGCAATCTATTCCATGACAGAAACTTTGTAGTTGTAAGGATGTTTTGTATACTTTTTAGCAACCCAACGTTTTTTTTAATATTGACATCTGCATATGTTTTTCAGAAAAAAATGAAAGATTATTGCTATCATTTTATGAATAAAACATTTGTGGAGACTTAAACTAGTTGTGTAAATATTTGTGTATCATAAATGTTTTTTCAGCAGGCATGGCAAAGTGAACTGGCATGTGTGAGAATTGAAGTTTATGTAGAGAATTGTTTGTGTGTGTGTGTGTGTGTATGCACATGTATATGTTCAGGATCTGTGATGTTTATTTTTGTGCGTCAAAGAGATCGTGACTGTGAGAGATATACAGGTAGGCAGAGTGTACAAAATGAACAAACTCTTTGGAAGCACCTCATGTTCCGCACATAAATAGACTAGAGATAATGTGGGATAGAATGAGTCCCATAAAGGAGGGCTGTCTTTTAGATTTTGCAGATGTAGGAGAGGTGCGTTAGATATAATCACAGAAAATCGGGATGAGTCTGGTAGCACTTTTCCTATTAATAAACTTTACTGCAAAACATATACTTTCATTAGCTGCAGGTCACTTCATTATAAAAGTATGGTTTTACAACTAGTCACTTAGTGATCCTTCAAAATTACAACAGACCCTAAAAATGGGACACGATCCAATTTAGAAATTCTGCCACCCCTTGCAGTCATGTGGCCACAATTTAGCCACTCATCTACTGTCCTGCAGTTAAGGTTGATTGATAACACACCAGTCATGTGACTGTGATATACAACTAACCTCACCCCCAGAAACTGGCATTTACTTCTGATTTCCTGCAAAAATCACCATCTCAGAAAAGATCATAAAATCAGTGACCATCTTTACCACCATTACAGCTTATGACTGAAATTGTGGGCTCAATTGCAGCCATAACCTAAGGACTACCTGGATGCACAGAGTGTGAGAAGCAGACAGATTTACCCCATGAAGAAGAGAGGAGACCAGAGGAACAGGAAACTTGGAAGATCCGTGGCTTAAAGAGTTTGCACCAAATGGAGGAGAAAAGGAATGAAACCAGGACTAGAAAAGGCGGCTTTGAACCGGGTATCCTTGCAATGTGAAACCTAGATAGTTCAATTAGTTTGGGTGAAGTGAAAATAGTTTACATTTTCTCTTTTTCTGGAGCAGAAACAGACAAGGCAGCAAAGGAACACAATTAACTTTCCAAAAGTTACAGATAAGTAGTTGTAGGTGGTGGTATGGGTGTATGTGTGAGAAAGGTTAGCTGGCAAGGAACTGTTAAGGTATTCTCAAGGATGTCATTTTAGCATTTTTCATGTAAAATACGACCGTATTCCTGTAAGCATCTGAATATTAGGATAGAGAAGTGATATTGATCTGTTGGCTCTATATATGTCTGTATTGGTCTCTGTGCTCACTTATCCTCTCACAGCAGATGAATGGAATACAATGTGAATGGACCGTTGGGTGTAGTGTATGTGAAAAGAGAGAATTATAGGTAGTGAAAATTATCTAAAGATAATGATTTCTAAGTAAATAAAAATGTGTAGTTGTGTAAAAAGCACTGCCTCATAAGCTCCCTGATGAAGTTAGTGCAAGCAGTGTTGCTTAGGTAATAATGAGTTGGTTAGTGTATTGGTCAGGATTTGGAATCCATTGTACTTGGACAATATTTTGCTTTATTTTAAGTTTAGAAATATATCGTTGAACTTGAAGCTTCAGATTTTGTGTTGGGTTGCATGTTCAGTAATGAAAATAAACAATAATAACAAGATAGAAGAAGCATGCAGAGCATAGCTTCTGAAATTCTCCCTTGGCCTTAAAAATGGCATTGCTCTACATCGTGACTGGGAATGATGAAGAAAGAAGGCTTATAATGGAGAGTTTCACAAGTTCCAAACTTATAACAAATGGTGGCTTTATTATATAAAGTTTGTCAAGATTGGCATGTGGCTATGGACACTCTGATCCATGCTTAATTGCATCCCTTTTTGACTTATGCATTCTGTCTAGTTTTGCTATAGCTGGCTGTATCCAGGCCATTGGACAAAGTTATGTTGATGGTGTGGAGGACTGATAAAATACAACTCCACTGGATTTATGAAAAACAAAATAATAGTAATAACTATTTTCCAAGAAGGATAAAACAGATTGGACTTTCTGATTTATTTTTCCCAGCAAAGATATTATTTCCACGTTCAGTCTGCCTATTGGTTATTTGCTCTAATTTCATCCATAGGCTACAGAGAAGGATGACACAAAGGTATTGCAAAACAAATGTGAAGGTGGTGATAGCACAACTGACCGCATAACTCAGCTTTTGGAAGGGCTAGAAACTTTCTAAAATTTGAAAGCTGTAGATTATTGTGATACAATTTATGATAAATTGATTAATATGTTGAAATGCGGAGAAAATTGTGCTTGGGCCTCCAAACCTGCTGGTTCATCTCTGTTTGGGAACTGTTACAGTCCCGTGAAAACTAGTTTTATGCATTGTATACAGTAGCATGCTTTTTCTTTCTTTCATATCGCTGGTCAAATGTGAGCTTGGGTAATGTAGTAGAAAAGGTTGTTCCTGGACAAGAGGTAGTTTGGTTCAGTTCTCCATTTAAACAAGCCAAGTTATCTTAAGAGAATAACCGTCTTTTACTATATCTCACAAGGTGGTTCTGGGGGAAA
Organism: Pareas carinatus; assembly: GCA_032468095.1. NCBI lineage: Eukaryota > Metazoa > Chordata > Lepidosauria > Squamata > Pareidae > Pareas > Pareas carinatus. The sequence continues at coordinate 133,985 of JANHFO010002985.1, read as the reverse complement.
AAAAATCCTATAAAGTGAGACAGGTCACAATTATACCATTGGAAGCTGTGGAGGGTGGTATACAAATTTGAACAAAGTGATTGCTATATTAAACACTTATTTTCAAATGTATTTGCATTCTATTTCGGTACCTTCCTCATGTTTGAAAGGCATTACCTTAAAAAAAAGTGCCTAAATATAATTGTGGAATACATTTCTCCCCCATCTTCCTGCCCTCGTATGAGAATGCAGTAACTGCCGAAGACATGTGACCTTGATTGTTGACTACATATTTAACTTCTATCAGGAAGTTCAAAAATGATTGCATCAATCCTTACTATGGCAAATAGATCACCAAATTTCCAAGTTAATGAAACTCGGGAATAGAAAGAAGCTATTTACATAGCAAAGAAGTCCCAACTCTTGTTATTGGTAACAATTGTTTCTTAATTAAAATTAAAATTTTAATAAGCCACTCTAGTGTAATAAATCTCAGAGCACCAGTCAGTGCTAATAAAAGCAGTAAAGTCAAATCTTTTTAAAGCTGAACTCAAATTTTAATGGTTTCCTAAAAACATTCATATAGCTTTCTTGGCAGTATTACAGAAGTGGTTTGCCATTTCCATTTTCCACCCTACAGCACTAAATTTTTAAAAAAGAAAGAACACTGCAGAGCAAACATAATGGCAAAAGCAAATGAATGGAATTTGGATTGGTGACAAAACTTGGATGGAAAAAAGGAATTGTGTGTGCAGAGATTATTACAAAGTTGGTAATATGCATATATATGAAATGTAATAAAATATATTTTAACTATTACATTAGATAGGAACAGAGTCAAGGTATTGGGGTAAAGAGAGATCCTCTACTTAAACATTCAAGTATAAAGGTCAATTTTATGTCAACGTTTGGACTCCATCTTGAATTTCCAGATCCTACCTTTTACAGAGGTAAAGTATGTGTATCACCTCAGCAGAAGACATTTGTAATTTGTGGTTTACTTGTTTTTCTGTCTTCCTACATATTGAAGCCGTGATAGCATGTACTTCAAATTCTAAGCAGGTGTAGACAAGTTGATGCTTCCAAATATTTTTAGCTATCACAGCCGCAGTCCTTTATTTCTGGTCATGCTGCTTGAGGATTAGGTGTGTCATAATTCAAAGCATCTGGAAGACTCTACATTGCCAACTTCTATTGTAGAAGAATAATTATGAATTTATTTAGGGGATTGGTTTCTAATACCACTTAGCTACAATACTAAAAATGGCTGCAGAATTTTTCTCTAGACTGTAGTTTATGGTAGAGCCATTAAAACCCTTTATCAGGGTTCATTAAGTTGATAAATATCTTGTCTACACCGGGTTTAAGAGAGAGATAAATGCACGTGTACATGCACACATATAACACAGTTATATTTTACAGTGCAAGTCTGTTATTCATATTAATAGTTAGGGAAAGCTTTTCTCTATAAACAGTCTAAAGATGTCTTGAAATTGTCTATGGATGTCCCTTTTGACAGTGCTGTGATGTGTTGCTTATGCACAGTATTTTATTTCCCTTTCTGTACCAGTAGCTAAATGAAAAGAGTAGCAAGCTCATTTTTCTGCAATCTGCTTGTCTCATATATCCTATTTAGCCTTGGCTCTCCCTTCTATCTGAATTTTTACTATAGGTGTTTTAGGACAGGAGTCAGTCTTTATTGTTTATGCTAACTTTACTGTGCTTTCTGCAGTGAAGACATTGTATAAAAATAATATTGCTCTGCAATGAAAGACTTTGCTTGATAAAAATACCTGCTTTGCTTCCTCTGTTGTGTTGCACCATCACCATCAATTTCAAAGGTGATGCTCTCAGTTGACTAGGAGCACCCTATATGTTGGAACTATAAAGTTGTAAACCTGGGATCCAGTGTGGCCCTTAGACTAACTATAGATTAGTGATTTTCAAACTTGGCAACTACAAGATGTGTGGACTTCAACTCCTGAAATACCGGAAGTTGAAGTCCATTCTTAAAGTTGCTGAGTTTGAAAAAAAATCTGCTGTGGATTTTGGAAAAGTGAGTTTTTTTCCCCCTTGGAATTCCCTTGTCCTGCTGTATGACATGTAGGAGTGGGGGAAGAAAGTTGAGGAAATGACAAAGGCAAATCAAGACTGAAGATTGAAAGCAAGTGGCTGGTCTCATCCAGGTGTGTGTGATTATGACCCTTGGCTTCAATATCAGTCACCTTTGGCTTGCAACAAGTCTGCCAACAAGATATTCTACCAAGAATGTGGTCCTTGACAAAAGATTATTCACATGTTATACCTAGAGAGACCATTTTCAGTGGTCTGTCAAAAACGCTCAGTGGGCAACATGGAATATTGTTGGAAGTCACTGAGTAAACCAATAATAAGCAACTTCGTATCTTTCATGTATTCTAGATGAATTTCCCCAAATTAGGCTACAGTTAGTCCTCATTTAGCGACCACAATTGAGACCATCAAATTGATCATTGAGCAAAGCAGTCACTAAGTGGAATCATGATTTTGCTTATGATCTTTCTTCAGCTTATCTTTGCATTACAGATTTGCAAAAGTCATAGAAGTAAGGACTGGGTTGCAAAGTCATCATTGTAAATGAATGGTTGCTAAACAAGGCAATAATTAAATGAAGACTACCTGTATTACGTTTTGTGGCTAGAGTAGTCAGGGCGGTAATCTTCCTCACATTGATGATGATAATGATGATTGCATTACTAACGTAAAGTCTGCAAGAAACAACAAAGTTCAGACAACACCAAGAACCTAACAAAATAGGCAATGTAAATGTTCTTCTGCAGTGGCAATATACTACTTGTAACGCAAGTTATTTCAAGCCTGGAAAGATATTTTCAGTGAGCTTTTTGGTCTCTGGCAATTTTCATGAACTGTCAAAAGTACATCAAATTTTGCAAAAATAAATCTGGCCGATTCTTTGCATCAGCACATGGATTACAGGATGGTTGGCTTCTATCATTTATAACCAATTATAAATTATTCATTTGAAGAGTAATAAATTATTCATGAGGACTACTGATAGGGAAAGTCTAGAGAAAGTCAAATCATCAGCAGTAGCAATGGAGAAAACTCTGCCTGCTAATTGCTCCCTATTTCTGCTTGCAATTTGCATTTGAAAAACTACACTTTAGATGCAAATATCCCTTTAATCTAAACCATACTGACTTGTTATGTTGCTTGGATGGGGGACTACCTTGAAGCTAGAGCTGAAATACAGTGATGGGGAGTTTCAAGAGGGTCTCAAGCCATATCCCTGCTTCCTCCCTGGCAGTGCAAGTCATAAAGGGAGTCAAAGCCAGAGGAGCTACATAATCTTCCACACAGTGGTGGCTAGAAAACATTATATCCCACCTGCTGCTGCTGCAAGTGCTAGTTCTGTGTTTCCCCGAAAATAAAACACTGTCTTATATTAATTTTTGCACCCAAAGATGCGCTAGGTCTTATTTTCATGGGATGTCTTATTTTTCCACCAAGGCCACTCAGAACCAGATGTCCGAGGCCTTATTATCGGGGAGGTCTTATTTTCGGGGGATGCCTTATATATATTTCAGTAAGAGACAAAACTGTAAGTAGGTCTTATTTTCAGAGGATGACTTACTTTCGGGAAAACAGGGTAGAAGAGGAGATATCACACCTGCAACTTCTCTTCGGGATGCCTCAGGGCTCACCACTCCTGTTTAACTTTTAAATAAAACTGATAGATGAAGTCCTCTGTCAGTTGAGGTCTAGTATTATCAATGTGCAGATGGTCACCAGTTTTAGATCTCAACCCTGGACTATGAAAGTGAAGCTACCAACATAGCGTAGCTGCCAGGGGTTTGGTGGGAAGGAAGAGACTTTGGTTCAATCCCGACAAGACTGAGTGGTTGTGGCTATTTAGACCTCTGGTTCAGGGTCATTTCTACCTTTGGTCTTGTATGGGATTACACTTTTCCTTTTTGACCCTACGGTGCAACTCTCCCCATCCCCATCCCTCTCCCTCCCTCTGTGTGTGTGTGTGTGTGGTGTTTTTTTGTGTGTGATTATATTTCATTAAATTTTGTATTTCTAACTATTGTAAACCTCAGCCTTTTTGATGTTAGGCAGCTTCAAAATTCAAGTAACTAAACGCATACCTATAGACAGAGAAAGACTCTGAAAAGTTTGGATCAACATGTTCTAGGAAGCATGTGTTTATAGGAATAAAACTGTAGCAAAGAAGCTTCTGTGTCAATTCGAAATCTTATTACCAGCTAAAACAGAGCGATGTTGTTTCAGGCATAAACCAAGCACACAGTTGTTCCAGGCAGAAGTGTCTTTGAACACTCTGTTTTGTTTTAGTTGCTGTGTCTTATTACTTGCACTTAGGGTGTTATCTTTTGAATTCTCCTGTTTGGGCTAGTACAGGCGGACTGTGTCTTTACTGCTCTTGGCTTTGACTGATGTTTGTGTGACCTGAATGGCATTTTGGAGTGAAACACCAAGCTTGTAGGAATACATGACACCAAAGGAGTCATTCTCTGCTCTCAGTCCCGTTAGAGAAATAATATGTGGGGAGGAAGAAATTGTTGTGTGAGTCCACCGGATGCAATCCTAAACTGTTACTTCTACTGGAGACAGTGGTAAATAGTCAATAGTGATCAGTAGTGTTGCTTCAGTTTGTGGCAACTTTCATAGCCTTTTATTTTACTTTATAATTTGTTTCTGTTGGGT
>JANHFO010002985.1:106568-120266 GCA_032468095.1 Pareas carinatus | reverse complement strand
CTTCTTCTTCTTCTTCTTCTTCTTCTTCTTCTTCTTCTTCTTCTTCTTCTTCTTTTCCTTCCTCATGCTTCAATTTTGGGTCAGCTTCTACCATCTGGATAAAAATCTAAACATCTTTCTATACATTTTCTATATCATCTATCTAAGCTTTTAATATATTTTAACATTTACTATAATATCAATTAACTTTTCTGAGGCTTTCTCCTTGTAGACCAGTGTTACAATATCAGGTGAAATGTAAAGGTTATTCTTTATCTGAGGCACAATGGGTTTTAATGAAAGATGTTAACTCTTCGAAGTTGATAAAAAAGTCAAATACTAAATTTCTGAATAAGCCAAAAATATGACTCTGTAAATATGTTTACTATGTAAATTATGACATACCAAGTGCCTTTTATCTGTTCCATGTGACTTCTAGTAATTTTTACTGTGAGAAAACCTGCTGTTTAAAATATGTTATCCAATGGGGGAGGAATAGATTCAGCTTCGCTTTCATCTGTGCCTGTTTACCTTCTCACATGCTTGAAGATGCCTTTTCTCGAGTTTTCTATTTGTTGTGAGGCTTTTCTTGGGACATTTCACATTTTATTTTCTTACACACAACAGACATAATCTTGCCAGACTAAACCTTTACGATTCTCAGCCTATTGGATTTATCCTGAGATACTATGGAATGACTATCCTTATTCTCTTCTGCTGTCCTCTATTCATCTTCAGGTTATGCTGCCTCTTGTCTCTTCTGGCCTTACTGGAATGTGCTCTCTCTCCTTCCTGGAAAATTGCTGCTTCATTGTAGTTCATCACACTATTTTTCTTTCATGAGCGCTATCACACTTGCCTCTGAGATTTGGATGGCATAGACTTTCCTGGTATGAAGAATGCATTAAGGACTTGGCTTTCCTGCCAACCAACCATTCAGCCTGCCTATTGGATGATCCCATTTTGTGGCGATTGTTTCGTCTGCTGGCTTTTGCTCTATGCATGCACATTTGTTTGCTTTTCATTCATTTTTATCATTACTACATTGTGCTAATTTTTAGCAACCCAGAGCCACAAGTTGATCAGATGACCATTTTAATTGATAAATTAAATAGGGAAGTCTATTTTCTGATATCAGTTGCTGCTTCTCATGTTTTTCAAGATCAAGATATTGATCAATTGGAATTGATTTTATTTGATCATTTGTTTTGGGTTTTTTAGAATATTTAAAATATTTAAAAAAATTAAATTTTTAAATTGTTAAATTTTTAAATTTAAAATTTTTAAATAACTGCCTAATTGTTTAATATTTTTAAATTTGTTTTTAATTTCTGTATCGATTTGTTTTTATCTGGCTGTTCACCACCCTGAGTCCTTCGGGAGAAGGGTGGTATATACATTTATGAAAATAAATAAATGAATAAGGTAGTTGTCCCAGTTAATTAGATATTCCAGCTTGCTCATCTGTGACAGGAGCTCAGAATACAGTCAGTTTCAAATTTTTCCTCTATTTCCCAAAATAGGATGGAGGTGTACAAAAGGAAAGGAGGAAGCATGGGGTAGAATTAGTCGAATTATGTAAGAGAAAGCATGTGGATAAAATTTCACCTGAAGACATTTTCAGTTTTGGGTCTCTTTCTAGCCATTTCTACATTTTCCAAAGAGAATCTGAGAGATTATTGTTACAGCTAAAAATAGAAGGATCTCCATCAGTCACTATCTATCTTTTTCTCCATCAATCATTTGAAGCTGCATTTTGATAAGAACAGATTTGTTTCATAAACCACTGCAGTTAAGGAATAGTTATATTTTAGGATTCCTTTACTATGGCAGTAGGACATGGGGGGGGGGGATAAAGAAAAATTGGAAGTGTGAACTTCCCAACTAGCCTGCAATTAATAGAACAGTTTAACATAAGATACTAAATGCAAGGATTTCTAAAAGAGCAAGGTAAAGGACTAAGAGAGAAAAAAGTATCCAGACAATCTTTTTAAAGATAAACCTAATTTAATGGAACATGCATTATCAGAATCTTTGCCAATCAAAGCATTGAATGATTTGTATTCATATTTTCTGTTCAGCTGTTATATATTGTAATAGGAAACAAATATAAATCTCCAGTAGATAAACAAGTGGAAAAAAATCTACTTATACAGAGAAGCTAGCAAATTAATTCATAGGTCAGTGAACTATTTAAATTATTTCTCAAACAGTTCTTTTCTTTGGAACCCATTGTATCAGATTGCATTTCATCCCAGAATTAGACATAATAGACTGGAATAGTTGATGTAAGTGAAGTCACTCCTGTATGTGTAATAGGTTGATGGCACATCATGCAAGCAGACAATTCTGCATAAAACAACAATTATGAAAAGTTCTGGGTGGCTTTGCAATTGATTTTGACAAGAAAAGACAGTGGTCCTTTGAGAAGGCTGCACTCAAAATCGATGTTGCTCTAAACCATTCTATAAATTACAAAGTCATGAGTTGAATTTTAAGATGTTACACACCAAGTTAATATGGAAAATCAGCTACACACTGGGATTTTTGGGCGCTTACGTAATTGTCCAATAATACTTAGGATTCTGACTGTTCAGCTCACTTTACAAATGATTCTGCAAACCACCCTTTATTAATCCTCACAAATATCTAAAGAAACAGGTAATCTTGCATTTATTAGCAATAATAGTTATTGTGCAGTACTCTAATAGTAACTGTAAAAGGGAAAGTGTATAAAAATTGCTTTGGTTAGACCTGAGAAACTCAGAAATGATTGTCTCTTTGCTTGACACCAGTTCTTTCTTGGTCTTTATTTAATCAGGACTTGTCGCACATCTATGGTATCCCACCTCTGACACACGCAAACACATTTTTTTGTTTTAATACTGTGAAAAGAGAGTGACTGACACAAAATTGCCACTTAAGTATCCTGTGGACAACTGAAAGTCATATTTCAGGAATGCAAAATGTCTGCGGTGCACATCCAGGATTAAAGCATCTGCATTTTTCCAGGGATTTCACAGCTGCTGTGTATAGCTGCCATTCAATCACACACACATACGCAGCTGACTTAGGTGCTTCATTGAGTCTCTTATATACTTTGAAAGAAAGAGCTGCACAACTGTCTGCTAAAAGGTCTTACCATTTAATCCCTTTTAAGGGAATAACATGTTCTTGTTTTGATCCAGGGGTGTTCAAACTTGGCCACTTGAAGTCTTGTGAACTTCAGCTTCCAGAATTCTTAAAGCCTATAAGTCTTAAAGTGGCCAAGGTTGGACATCCCTGCTTTAGTCATTCTCTATGTCTGTCTTTGAGTTCCACCAAGCCATTTCATATACTTTGCATCAATTTTGATCCATTAATGATAACAAATGATATGAAAACCACTCCTACCTGTGACCCGCTGCTGAGGAATTCTGGGAGTTGAAGTCCATAAGCCTTAAAGAGACCAAGGTTGGAGACCTCTGATCTATTCAGAACAGCAACAAGAAACACATTGTTAGGAATTATACACACACACACACACACACACACACACACATATAATACATGAAACAATTCTCTATTGCTTATGAGCAATAGATATACAACAAAGATTTACAGGAATTCTTGAACACCTTTATTGAGATAAGTGTGGCTGTTGCCTCAAATTGAAGGAACATAAAAGCCTTCCGCAATCATAAAAGTTGGTTACTTATGCATGCGGTCTGTATAATGGATTTTAGTAATGTGAAGTTTAAGATACCTTTTGTGACTTCACAAGAAGGCAGCTTCACATGGAGCCTCCCCAGAAAAAGCAGGAGGAGAGTTGACTGACAGGAAACAGGGGGAGGTTACAAGCCCAGGAAAAGATAGCTGAAGGCCATATTGCTGGAAGAGGTACAAGAACAAATTCTGCTCCAAAGATGAGAGCAGTACAGAGAATTCTTGGCTTGCAAAGGCAGGCACACACAGCCTTGACAGCACAGTTAGCATAAATATGCTAAGGGAGATGATGAACCATCTCTGAAAGACTGAGCTTGAGGGAAATGTCTGGAAGCAGGAACCGAACAAGGATTGAACTCTCTATGGACCACCTCAGGAGGCTTCCTAGGCACAACGTGCTAGCATATTTTGCTTGGATCTTCAGAAATACAGGAAGTCCTCAACTTACGACTACAGTTGGGATCAGAATTTATGCTGCTAAGAAAGTTAATTGAGCCATACCCATTTTTATGACTTTTTATTTGCCATTATTGTTAAGGAAATCAGTGCAGTTGTTAAATGAATCATGTCATTATTATAGCAGTTAGCAATAGCAGTTTGACTTATATACCGCTTCACAGTGCTTTATAGCCCTCTCTAAGCGATTTACAGAAATCAGCAACAAATTGCCCTCAACAATCTGGGTACTCATTTGACCAACCTCGGAAGGATGGAAGACTGAGTCAACCTTGACCTAGTGGGACTCGAATTGCCGAACTTACTGGCAGCTGACTGTTAACAGAAGTAGAATGCAGTACTGTACTCTCACCACTGCACCACTACAGCTCTTGTGACTCCATCCTCCTCCGTTGACTTTGCTTGTCTGAAGCTTGCTGGGAAGGCTCCAAATGGTGATCACATTACCCCAGGATACTGCAACTATTATAAATACACACTAGTTGCCAAGCACCCAAATTTTGATCATTTATCCACGAGGATGCTGCAACAGCCGTTAGTACAATGGCTGGTGATACAGTAAGCCACTTTTTCCAGGACTGTTGTAACTTTGAACAGTCATTCAATGAATGATTGCAAGTCAAGGACTAGCATGAATCCCAGCACTCACCTTTTCTGGAATTCCAGAAGAACAGAGTTAGTGGTTTGGGGTGTTAGACAACATTACTGTGCACTATGGACAGTGACAGCACATTCACAGTGCCATGCTGAATGCTCTGCACTTCTGCCGCTCTTGAAGGAGCCTAGTGGCTTTTACTGGAATATTTGTTGTTGCCTTCATGATTTCCTTCCTTCTCTTTATGGGTCAGTTATGCCAAGGAAAGGCCCTTTTTAAAATGCCATGTTTGCAGAAGTCATTGATTGGATTCACCCTATTTACCTTTATGAATGTTTTTCTGTTCTATTCTTAGCTGCCTTGACTACCGTCCTTTTGATGGAATGGAAGAATATAATATTTATTTTAATTCCCTCAACACTACCACTTTCACTCAAATGGCAATCACACCTAGGTCAAGATTGAGAAGATTGAAATTCCCAGTGAAAACATGAAGGGATATCTTTCAAAGAACGCAATAAACTTTCTGGAACCGAATAGGGGTGTTGCTGTTTTTTTGTTAAACAAACAGCTAGGTAGCAGGTGGGAGGTGAAGAATGTGGGCTTTTCCAACCTTTTCTCCATGCATTACATCTTCTCAGATTCTGGTGGGAAGTTTGGTGAGAAAAAAAAAATCATTCAGTTCTATGTAAAAACAACACTGCAGAAGTGACAATACCTTTCACTGGTGGGGTTTGCTTAATCAGAAATAGAACAATAGTCCTGAATTTCCTTTGTAAGATTCTGTAGCCAATATCAATTTATTTATTTTTTATTTATTAATTCGATTTATATACCGCCCTCCTCCCGAAGGACTCAGGGCGGTGTACAGCCAGTTAAAACCACAAAATATCATTTAAAACAGTTTGAAATTAAATTAAATCTATTTGGGCTGCAAATTCATTAAAAACTCTAAAATTTAAAATCCCAATGGCCCTCTACCCTCAACTATCCCCCCTCCCCGAGGAACCAACTAAAAACCCTGGGGGTCAGGCCAGCCCAACAAGAATAAAAAGATGGGTCTTAAGGGCGCGGCGGAAGGCCCGGAGATCAGTTATCAAGTGAATCTCCGGAGGGAGCTCGTTCCATAGGGTTGGCGCTGCCACAGAGAAGGCTCTACTCCTGGGGGCCACCAGCCAGCATTGTCTGGCTGACGGCACCCGGACGAGACCCATCCTGTGGGAGCGCACCAGTCTGTGGGAGGTAATAGTCAGCAGCAGGCGCTCCTGCAGATACCCGGGCCCTATGCCATGGAGCGCTTTGAAGTATGTAATTAGCATCTTGAAGTGCACCCGGAAGGCCACAGGGAGCCAGTGCAGCTTGCGCAGGAGGGGGGGTCACATGATAATATCCCCGGACCCCCATGATTAGTATTCCCCCATTAGTATACCACTACACTATACTACAATCATTACTGTAGAAGAGCAGGCAGAACTGGGGGTGGGGGGCAGAGTTAAGCACATGACCAGGTTAAAATTGTTGCATTCACACAAGTTCTCCAAGTCAGACCTCTCCAGAATTCTGTTGACCACTATTTAGCACAAATTTACTGTTGAACTTAGTTGAACAGATTCTTGTGTTTATAGGCTTCAATAAATGTTCTGTCTGCATTGTCCCGATTGTTTGTCCCTGACATTACCCTGCTTATTCAGAGCTACCCTTGACAGTATTTTTTAACTGTTGCATATGCTAGAATAAAATTAAAGTACAAGACACATTCTCTAATTTACTTGTTTAATGGTTTTCATATGGAGTATTATATTTACACAATTTTGACTTATGTATAAATGGACATCTTTTTTCCTCTTCTCAACATTTAAAAGAAACTGTAATGGTTTAATGTAGACTTTTTATTGACTGGTTAAAATAAAAAATCCCATGGTGGGTAGAATTCTTACTCTTTCCAATTAGCCATATATATATATACAGTATATGCATATAAAATATCCTTTGGGGGCATGCAGTAAAAATAAATGAATTGCTTTGTCATTTGAAAATACTCTGTGGATGTTATAGGCGGGGGAGAGGGAAGATACTATGCTTGAAAGAAACATGTGTTTTAAGACTGGAGCTGTACAGCTTGATTCAGTGGTGATTATAATATAAATTTGCTCTACATCATAATTCTTGATATTAGAAACTCATATTGTATGTGTGTGATGCACTCAGTCTCTTATCCTCCTGGAGTAGTGATCTTGTTAATTCAGGGTTTCATGGTAAATTCCAGGATAAAAGTTTGCCATTTAAACATCTGATTTACTTTAACCAAACTGAAAGACTAAATATGGAACTGGCAAGTTGAGTGTGCACTTAATTACCCTAAGTTATTTTCTCTCCCTTACTTCTGCCCATTTCAACAATTAGATTTTCTTTAAAACTAGCTAGCTGTTAGTAAAATGAACCTGAAATGATATGTATTGTTAGAATGTAATCCAGAAATGGAAATAGAACCTGTCTTCCTTTTCCCTTTTTCTAGGTTTTGAATGAAGAATGCGATCAAAATTGGTACAAGGCAGAACTCAATGGCAAAGATGGCTTCATTCCCAAAAATTATATTGAAATGAAACCACATCCGTAAGTAAAGTATTACTATTTACTCAATTATTTGGCAAGCTGACTGACTGAGCGTTAGTAAGAGGAATAAAATTCTCTATTAAAATACAATGTAGAGAGCAATGTAAAGGCAACTTTGTGAATAAATAAATGCAAAGTTGATTATAAATCTGAGACAAGTGTGATCAATGTACAGGTAGTCCTCGACTTACAACCACAATTGAGCCCAAAATTTCTGTTGCTAAATAAGACATTTGTTAAGTGAGTTTTGCCCTACTTTACAAGTTTTCTTCCCACAGTTGTTAAATGAATCACTGCAGTTGTTAAGTTAGTAATATGGTTGTTAAGTGAATCTGGCTTCCTCGTTGACTTTGCTTGTCAGAAGGTCACAAACGGGGACACTGTAACGGTCATGAGTGAGTTGCCAAGCATCTGAATTTTGATCATGTGGCTATGAGAATGCTACAGTGGTCAGAAGTGTGAAAAATGGTCATAAGTCACTTTTTTCAGTTCAGTAACTTGGAACGATCACTAAATGAACTGTTGTAAATTGAAGGTAGAGTAGTAGAGTATTGTTTTATAAAACCTATAATTCAGTTACTTTGTCACAAATTTGGGATCTATGTTTAACACAAGCAACAGTGCCCTCAAGTTATTTTGAACTGCAACTCTCTCAATAATTGATCACTTGCTATGACTCATGGACATTTTAGTCTGGGGGTGGGGGGAATCAGATTTCTACCGTTAAAGTAGATGTTTTGGGTGACAACTCCAGACAAAAATTCATGTGAAAGCACTCTTAAAGTGAAAAAGGTGAGGATTACATCTTCTGACCTGAATCTCTAAAGAAAAATATTTTCAGTGTCATGAGAATTAGAATTATTTATTATTATTTAGACTTATATACTGCTTAACAGTGCTTTACAGCACTCTCTAAGTGGTTTACGCAGTCAGCCTATTGCCCCAACAATCAGAGTGCTCATTTTATGGACCTCGGAAGGACGGAAGGCTGAGTCAACCTTGAGCCAGTGGGACTCAAACTGCTGAACTTTTGATGGTTAATGGCAGATGATAGTCAGCAGAAACAGCCTGCAGTGCTGCTTTTAACCACCGCACCATCCTGGCTCTCTTAGACTATATTATGGTCTAATATACTACGAAGTTTTGAATAGAAGGTGCCATCAAGCTGAAGAGTGAAGCTAGTAGCAGAGTCATTTGTTTACATTGGCAGCAGAGGAGTAGGTCATGTGAAGCTGAGTTCCTTGTCATAGCTAAGTATTGCAGAATCAGCAGTTAGGCCCAGGTTGTTGCTTTTGCTGCAGTTATGACTATTCACCCAGCACAATATTTTATTTATTTATTTATTAAATGTATACACCGCCCTGCTCCCAAAGGACTCAGGGCAGTGTACAGCTATTAAAAACATACATAGATATATAAACGAATTTTAAAATTAATTAAAATACCAAGCTCCAATAAAACCCCTATTAAATTTAAAATACCTACCCCGAGGGGACTCATAGGAAGTCATATTTTTATTCTGATCTAGTAATGGTGGCGATGTAACTATTCAAAAGAAAGCCTGGGGGAGCAGATTTTTGGTCTAAAATTCTTTCCTGTATTTATTTATTTCCTTCATCAGTGACACCGTTATTCTTGGCACACCTACACAAAGCCTACCAAAAATCTTAGTTTTTCCAGAAAGTTTTTGTGACACGTCAGCAATAGCAAAGGCGTAGGGTGTTTGTCTTGAGCATTGTTGTGCTCTCCATACAGCAAAACCTTAATAGCAGCTTCACACTCACTAAACTGTTAATAGATATCACATCATTACAGAAAAAAACTCAGCGTATGGCCTGCCTAAAAAAAACTATGCAGCATCATTCCAAAAGCTGAAAAATCATTCCAGTGTTAATATTGAACTCTCTGCTTTTCATTTTTGTACTTACTGCTTATATTTGTTCCTTCTCATCTCTAATCCTCTTAGGGTGGCCATTGTCTTGCTTTTCCTGTTACCGTTTTCCCACTCATTTCTGGCTGCCACAAGTGTTCGTTACTCTAAGAAATACTGCACTGCAACAGCACCCAGAAATCATCTGTTATTGAAGATGGAATAAATTGTAGAAATTGATATTTTAAAACTTTATGATTAACATTTCATATTTGTAAGAAGCTGTTTCTTAATTCATATGTAGAATGAAATCTAAACTGAATATTAAATCAGAATCAGACACCTTTTCCCCCCATACTTTTCCTTCAGAGGTGACATCAGAAGAATACAGAGCAATCAATGAAATCATTCTCTTTTCTTTCGTTTTTGCCACCTTCAGCCTTTCATTCTCTACAAGCCATATTTTCCTGAAATAATAATTTGAGGGGAGGGTTGCTTTCAAGTCGACTCCTGGTGACTGCTTGCAACTATTCCTTGCAATTTTGGAGGCAGGTTTTTTCAAAAAAGAGGTTTGCCATTGCCTGCTTTCTAGGGTAAGAAAGTAAGTAACTGCCCAGTCACCCAGTTGGTTTCATGCCTAAGGCAAAACTAGAACGCTGAGTTTCCTCGTTTCTAACCTGGTGCCTTAACCACTACATCAAACTCTCTCTCTAAAGTTATCCCGCCCCTGCATACTCCACTAATATCTCAATGATCCAGAATCTAATAGCTCTACTCTAAAATGATATGTCATCAAAGATTAGCATAGCATTTTGGCAGTGGAACAAATTATCCAAGGAAGTTGTAGGCTCCTCCCCTTCATTGCACCTGTTCAGGCAGAAGCCAGACAGACCTGTGTCTGTCTGATTTAATTTGGATTAATTTGGAGACTGAGAATTGCTCTAACTGGCCCCTTCCAATTAACTGATTCGGTCCTACAGAAGAATAAATCCAGACTGATATCCTCCTTCCTCTGTAACTCTGGAGCTAAATATCTGAAGTTTGATCATGTGACCACGAGGATGCTGCAACAGTCATAAGTGTGAAAAGTGGTCATAAGTCACTTTTTTTGATTCCATTGTAACTTTGCACAGTTACAACTAAATGAAACTGTTGTAAGTCGAGGACTACCTATATTTTTCTCTTTATCTTTCCCCTTTCAGATTAGTCTAACAAGAAAAGAAGCTTTTGTAGGCATAAGAATAAAGATAGAGGTAGGATCCTCCCTACATTCTTGAAATTGGAACATGGTGGTTGAGGTTGAATGGGAGTTCAGGAACACCCAAACAACTTCAAATTCTCCATCTGTGGGTTAGAATTTTGCTTCCCTTGTCAAGGAGAACAAGGGGTGAACAAAGAGCAGATAGGAAAAAAAGAAGGGGAATATTTGCCAGTCCCGTAGGCAAAAGAAAGACTTGTATACTACTCCACTAGACTCCAGAAGGATTGTCTACATCCCGTATTCAGCAAACAATTGGAATGGCAGGGAATAGGAAAAGGAAACTCTAGCCACTTCTGCTACTAGTCATCTTGTCCCAGACAACTGCTCAGGACTATACACAAGCATTTGCGTACATGCATCCACGCACATGAACACACGTTCTTCTATTTAAAAAGATTTTTTAGAAGCAGCACGTAGTTCTTACCAGGCGGGATCAGAGCGATAGGTTGCTCAGCTTTGTTCCAGGGCCCAAGGAGGAAGGGCTAGGCTTGAAAGGAGACACTGGGGCCCAATGAGATCTATTGCTGGCCAAATGTGGCCAGCAGACCAGCATTTCCAAATACCTGTTTTAGCTCTTTCTCAGATGAATCAGGAGGTAATTACAAAGCAGGGGAAATAGTGAGCTTAACAGAGGCGAACTAGGTTGAAATTAGGTTATAAAGGGCCAGTATCCGTAGGGTGCCATACTCTCATTGCTAGCTAATTAAGCACTTGTTTTATTAGTCAATGGCTTTAACAGTCATTAATTTGTTAAACTTTTATGCTGCCCAAAACTTAAAGATTACTTAAGATATCAAAGTTCAATCAATTTAAAAAAGTATAAACTTTACAATGATATATATTTAAATAAATAAACATTTGCCCTATTTAAGTAGTGAATCCTTTATTTTTATCCTTTCCCAAAAATGCACTAGGAAAAAAAACAGAGAGAGAGAGGTAGTCCTCATTTAGCAACCACAATTGGGACCAACAACTCTGTCTTTTAGCACATTGGTTGCTAAGTGCAACTGTGACTGTGCTTTTGATCTTGCTTCAACTTTCCTTTGCTTTAGAAACCCCTGAAGGTCATAAATGCAAGAGCTGATTGCAAAGCGACTTTCTCATCACTGCAGTCACTGTCCAAGGCAGCAATTAAATGAGGAATACCCGCACTCTTAATTTTAAAAAAAATATATAACATTGTTTCCTCATTTCTATTCTGAGTTCTAAAATATATATTCATATAAAATATATATTTTCAACTGACCGATTTTGTTCTGCTAACCATTCTGGAAAACTATCATTCTAAAGTACAGTTGGATAGGTCTTGTTTTACCTAGGATAATAATAAAGCAAAGTGTTGTTTATAGATGCCTCCTTTCAACCAAAGTTGAAAATAATTGCATGTACGTTAAAGCCTCCAAATTATAAATATGTTCTTTATTTGCTTAAATCCAAAGTTGCAACAAAAAAAGAGGTAGAGAGACATTTCCTTCTTAATATGCTTGGAGCAGCTCTAGATCTCCTACATTTGACACTGGTTAAAATTTGATATGAGGAAAAATAGATTTTAGGCACTACTTTAAAAATGCTGAATGGATCATAAACTCAGCGTCTTTTTTATTTAATGCAATTAAATTGCCATGAGTAATTCTTGGCTTTCAGCTAGTTTGCTTTGCTCATTGGTAAAATAGTGTGGTGTGGTTTTGAATTGGCTGACTCCAGTAATAAATAGCATGCCTAAAATTACATTCTATTGGCATGCTTCATATGCTGAATGTGAAACAAATTGAGCCCTGCATAGTGTGGCACCGTAGTGACTGACCACAAACAGATTCAGAGGTTCTTTAGTGGTGATTGGAATAAATAATAATGGCTACATTTTGGAGCCAAAAACTTAGGTCAGTATGCATACTGGGGGCAAAAAAACTTTTTTGCTAGAGCTGTAAACATTCAATCTGTATATGCCCTTAGTTTTGCTTAGACAACAGATCACACAATTAAGTTTATATATTTGCTAAATTATTTGACGGTTATCTGAAGGATAATCTCTTGGTCACATCTACTAGAGCGGGGAGACAAGGAATGCTGTGGGTCCCCTCTCCTAAAGAGGTACTTCTAATGGGACCAAGAAGAAGAGCCTTCTCTGTGGTAGCTCCCTCCCTGGGATCCACGGATCATCCCCATGGAGATAAGTTTGCCCCCCCCCCTTTGACACTCTTTCACAAGGCCACGAAAACCTGGTTTTGCCAACAGGCCAAGGAACACAGAGTGGGGTGGAATCCATCAAGTGCCTTTTTTGATTGATTGACTGTTGTTGCAGGGGGGAGAGAATTATAGCTTTATATTGCTTTTTATATTAGAATTTTTATCTTTGTAAGCACCTGGAGTTACTGAGAATGAGTCATATAAATTTTTAAAATAAAATAAAATAAAATAAACAATACAGTACTATTTGGGGGAATCTATAGATCCCAGTTCAATTTGGTTTGAATCACTATATATTTGCAAGAGATGAACTTTTTTTTGCAACAGTTTGGAAGAAAATTCAGATTATTTCTGAAAAAACTAAGGTATTATATGCAGCAGATATGAAATAAGTCCAGCTTTTTGGCAATTCCTACAATTTTTACCTGTAAACAGAGAAAGAACAAATGCCGTTCTCTTGATGACACAAAGTTGGGAGGTAATCTACCACACGTGTATTTTTTTTAATGTCCGATAAGAACCAGGTTTTTCTAATTCTTAAATCTCTTTTAACAGAAGGCAGCAGCATTTCCTAGGGACATAATAACTTTTCGGTTGTTAGGGGGCAATGCATACCTTCCCTAATTTTAAATAAAATTTAAAATAAGCTTGCAAGCTAGTATTAATATCATCCTATTGGAGATAGGAGAGGGACAGAAGCTTCAAGCTGTAAAGAGTTCATGGTACAATTCATATTGGAGACTTTCTGATTTGTTGCTCAATCATTTTAATCACAATGCCAACCCAAATTAGGTTAACTCTAGCTCGATACAGCTAGTGATTAAATTAGAGTCATTGAGCCATAGAGTTGGAAGGGGGGATTTAGACCAGTGGACGCCAACCTTTTGGATTTCAGGGATCACAAAATTCAAAATTTTAAATCCCGCGGACCACTAATATTATTTTTTTTAAAAAAATACATACATTTGCAAAATAATGATCAGAGAACTTCCATTTTATTAATATAAAAGGCACCTATTTAATATAACAAAA
>JANHFO010002985.1:79061-101862 GCA_032468095.1 Pareas carinatus | reverse complement strand
GCTTCTGCCCCCATGCATGCACTCCTTTAAGCGGAGAGCCGCTTATCTCTCGACTGGCTCACCGCTCAAGCAGACAATGCCCCATTCTCTCTCTCTCACACACACACACACACTCGCTCAGGGAACCTCTGCCCCCTTGTCCAGTCCCAGCCCCCGGAATCCAGGATTGCTGAGCGGGGCGAGGACTGAGGTGCCGCTTGGGACGGAGGGGCTGGGGATGACCCCGCTTGCCCCTCCCGTCAGAGGCAAGAGCCGGCCGCTGCCCAGAAAACACAGGGGCAGACACAAGCCTCCCAGCGCATAAGGAATATAAGGCGCTGCACGAAAAATATGCTGCTTTGCCGAACTAGCAGCAGCAGGGGCAGCGCAATGGGGCTGAGGGCAGCGCTCTATATCCAGCCTTCATGCTGCATCTTACGCTCCTTCGTGCAGAGAGATTTGTGCTCTTGCACCTTCTGGGCAGCGCCCCTCTGCCTCTTAGTGCTCCCCTGCTGCCCCCCCGCCTCTTAGCACCCCCTAGTCATCCCACAGCCCCCCAGGGGGGGGTACCATCCACTTTGGGAACCACTGGCCTAGAACAACACAGAGATAAAAGGTTTTAAAAAAAAAAGACCCTGACCAACCTGACGACTAATTCTTGGATTTAACTTTTAAGTTCTGGTATTCAACTTTTGCTTATACATGGTAATAAATGTGTGCTAGAAATGAGAATTTCAGGACTTGCAGAAATGAATAGAGCTTTCATTTCACCTAATTTATATGCATTTATTTCCTTGACTTGTAACATTGACTACTGGCTTGTACTGCCACCTCATGTTTAAAAATCCTCAAAAACCCAATGTACATAGTCCCTGGCTGAAGATTAACCCTGCAGATGTGCAGGAAAGTATTAAAAAAATATATTCCTTGCCCAGGAAAAATGGTAAAGTACTGAGTAACATCTGAAATGATCTCCCCCTTCTTTTTAGATTTGGAAATGATGTGCAGCACTTCAAGGTGCTTCGAGACGGTGCTGGCAAGTATTTCCTTTGGGTGGTAAAGTTCAATTCTCTGAATGAGCTGGTAGACTATCACAGATCAACCTCTGTCTCCAGGAATCAACAGATATTCCTCCGAGACATTGAGCAAGTGCCTCAGGTAAGGAAATCTTTGAAGTTTTCCTAGTCATGACACTTTTTAAAAACTTTTTATGAATACCCTTATGAATTGTCTTTTTTAGTGGGCGGGGGGAGGCAGTTTCCATGCAGGATAAATAAAACTTTGGTTACTCATGAGGACAAATTGAGGAACTATTCTCAATAATGACACTCTTTTTTAAAAAAATATATAACCCATTCTTTAAGCCAAGGATTTCTTTTTTAAAAAATCATATAATAAAAAGGTACAACAGAAGAGACTCTCTTTCTAAAATAGCAGATAATTTTTTGAGGCACGCATGAAGCTGCCAAAGAGAGAAGCAAAGGAAATTCCTTTGCATGAACTATTTCTGGTGATGCTAACAGAGGATGCAGCTCAACATGCTTAAGCTGCCTGGACGATTTTTAAAAAATCTGCCAGGTGCCAAGGAGATACCAAACTTGACAATCTTTGTGGAGGAGAGCTTTCTACCTGAGGTCTGAGGGAGATCAGCGGTACTGCAAGTCAGCTATTTTTCTCTCAGTTGACTAGCAGAGCCCACTCACAGAGAAGATTGTAAGGAGGCAGCCACTTGGCTTCTGTCCTCCCTTTCTGAGATTGCCCTGGGAAAATTGGAGGTTGAGGAATCTGGGGCATCGCAAAGACTTGAGATGAGTATTTATCACAGATGAATCCGGGCTTCCTAAAACTCTTAGCCCAGAGCTCTCCAACCTTTCCGGCTTTGTGGGGAGCAATGGTTCCGTGTGAGTGGCAAGCAAGCACTCGCGTGCTGCTTGCACAAGTGGGAATGCACATGCTGGTCCGTCACTTCCACAGCCTGGCTCCAAGCAGCTCATGGCTGACTAGTGGGCCATGGCCCAGGCGTTGAGGGCCCCTGTCTTAGTGGCTTTCAGTGTCATGGACCATAACAACTTTCTGAGCCAGCTTTTAGGGCTGGGACTTAAGTATTATGTTTTACCTTACTCCAATCTCAAGGTTGCTAGTATATGATATTTATAGTCAGACTGCCTTTGTCCAAGAGATCTGCAGCTGGGTGCGATCAATGTGAAAAGGCAGAAGGCCTTGTATGCATGTGCTTTATGATTATGAATGTATCTTGTGATTGTAATCATAGTTTGTCTATTGTATGTATGTTGGTATAGAGCATGTACACTGGAGACATATTCCTTGTATGTCCAGACACACTTGGCCAATAGATTCTGATTCTGAAATGATAACAATGTTCTGTCAGTCACCCTCTTAACCTTGAGTTGGTCTATTTAGATGAAATGCAAGAAAAGTTGGAATAGCATCTTCTGGATAGATGAACCACTTGCTAAAAGAATGACCAGTTACTGTCACAGCTAGACTGAATCTTTACAGTCTATTACTGATTGTAGACATTAGTTGAGCATCCCTGCTGGCTCACCTGAATCTGATCAGAGGTGGAGTTACTTGTGACTTGTACATAGTTAACCCATCAGGTTCTAGAGTTTATTAGTCGAACCACTTGTGGAAAAAAGATTTAATCTCTCATAGTCTTGTTGCTAGAGTAAAACCGCAAAAAAACTTTTATTCATTTTATCTGGGAACGCACAAAGTTCCTCATCAAGCTATAAAAGAAGGAAGAAGATAGAGGAAGATGTAGACACATGAAGATGCGTAAGGAGTGAATTTCAGTCTGACAGCTTGAATTTACATTAGGGTAGCAGATCTGGGACCCTTCAGTATCCGAATTATATTATCTACCTGCTACAGATATCATAGCCAATGGTAACTGATGCAGGGAGATGCCATTCAGTAACATCTGAAAAGTCAATTTTTTTGTCTTATCTCTGGATTACGTGAATTCTTCTGTCGCCATTAACATTTTACTTGTACAGGTAGTCTTCAATGTATGGCCACAATTAGGACCAGAACTTAGATCTCTCAGAAGGTGGTTGTTAAGCGAATCACACTGATTTTATGACCTTTTGCCACAGTTGTTAGTTGAATTACTGCAATTGTTTAGTGAATCATTGTTAGGCAAATCCAACTTCCTCCATTGATTTTGCTTGTCAGAAGCAAACTGGGAAAGTTGCAAATGGTGATCACATGATCTTAGGACGTTGCAATTGTCTTAAAAACATGCCATTTGCCAAGCACCCGAGTTTTGATCATGTGACTGTGGAGACATTGCAACCATTATAATTGTGAGGACCAGTCGTGAGTCACTTTTTTCAGTGCCATTGTAGCTTCGAACCATCACTAAACAAATGGTTGTAATTTGAGGACTACTTGTATAGATTTGTTTTTTTTAAAAACGGGTTCATTTGAATAGCCTTTGTTGTTAAAGCAGCCTCATGCATATCAAAATCACATCTGCGCAGTAAGATGATAGTGAATTAATATTTACTCAATGTTTCTAGAGCTACTTCATATTGTAGACACAACCGCAAGAATTCAAAAATGCTGCTCACCTTTTATCATAAGAATTTTTAAAGCCATAGTTGGTTATAAAATTCAGTCTCGGCATTTCAGGTGTATCAGAATTAAGCACGGTATAGAAGTAAGAGTTGCTGCCATCTCTATGACTGAATGAATTAACCTCTCAAATCAAGATGTCCACTTGCAGCCATCTCCCAGTATCAACAGCTTCAGAGGAACCGACTGTAGGCTAGAGAACATAACTTGTGCCACAAAAAGAAGAACGAGCGATTTGGAGGCCTCAATCAATTAACTCCCTATTCTTTTCCTTTACAGCAACCCTCATACGTACAGGCTCTTTTTGATTTCGACCCTCAGGAGGAGGGAGAGCTGGGCTTTCGCCGAGGAGACTTTATCCAGGTCCTTGACAATTCTGACCCCAACTGGTGGAAAGGAGCCTGCCACGGACAAACAGGCATGTTTCCACGCAACTACGTTACCCCCGTGAACCGGAACATCTAGAGCAGATGGCTAAAGATTATTTAAGGAAAGAGGAAGAAAACCATACAGTCCGCATTCAGAATCTTAAAGCAGCCGGAGATCTCCAGTCATCAGGCCATAAAACCGAGTCCCCTCTCTGCGTGAGGGGGAACACTTTTTTCACTCAGAATGGAACTTTGTGGGGAGGGGACAGGAGAAGGGTCCAACTTATGCACCAAAACTTTTCTTTAAATTAAACTGGATATTAACAGATTTCTTTGGATTTTTCCGGGGTGGCCCTTTTTGTTCATTGGTCCCTTTTCTCCCCAATACCAATGCATCAATGTATGAAGTGTTATTGCTAAATGAAGTCCATGCTATGCCATGAAAGGAAGAGAGGAAGCTCTGTTGGTATCTGCTATTCATGCAAACAGGTCTTCAGGAAGGGACTGAGAAAGGAAGCCAAATGCATTAGCCAGTTTAAACACACAGAGAGCGATTATGCTTCTTCTACCTTCAGTGTTTTGCCTAAGATAATAAGGTCTTAATTTTTTTTCCTCACTGCTTTTCAGTCTGAAAGTTGTACAGCTGTGAAGCAGAGGGGAAGATGGTAAATAGGTTGTAGGATTTTTCTGAGAAAACCTGCATTACAACCAGATCATGTTTTCATTAACCACAACAGCTTTGAATTTTATTTTTACTCATGTGACTGAGCATGTTCTTCTGTTTTTTAATTAGTGCCTTTCCCTCGTTTCCTATTTTTCAAAAATAAGACAGTTCACCATTTTCAGTTTGTTCCTGTTTTTATGTAAATATTTAAGGAATTGAATGAGAGGAATGTAACTTTTATTACATAAAAAAGATCTCCATTTACCAGATGGAGCTTTAAAATATGTATAAGCCTTTGATATTTTTCATACTAGTTGGGGGAAAAGGCATAAAATGTTCCCAAACTCACAGCCTGGGGGTTCTTGAGCAAGAGCAAGAGAAAATAGCCCCAGCTTGGGGGAAGAAAAATGGCATATTTTACAAAGCCTAGAGTGAAATTCCAAATTATTTCCCCTGAAGACAGTAAGGCCTCAAGAAATTGGGCTTAATTATAGCGAATGGCTGACCCTAATGCTTGAGGAGGAGCAGTCCAGTCCTCTCCCGAGTTGGCTTGACTTAAAGTTGCAATTAGTGACAACCTTCCAGCAGTTGCCCATTTTTTCTACACCAGTATTACTGTAGCTGGAAGAATCATCTTTCTTACTCACAAATCCCAGAAGGGAGATTGTATTCATTTTTTATCCTGATAAAACTCATAGGTGCCATGCATAATATTATGAATGACTTAGACTTTAAGACTAGGGAGAACAACCTGCAGAGCTCCTGTGCCAACCAGTTACCTTATTTCCTTTTGCTGAGCCGCATACCTGGAACTTCCCTACCTTAGTAACAGACCCTCAAAACAGAAAAGTGCTATTCTGCCCAGATTGGGGTAAAAGGGAGGGGGACCCTGTGTTGGCGGGTGCCTTTTTATACTAAGTGTTACAGGTGTTATTCCTGAGATGGACTCTGCCTTATATTTCCATTTCTCTCAGCAGGTGAAAAAAAAGAAAGCTACCCTGTAGCATATTAATTTCTTATGTTCTTCTTGCTAGCTGTCTTTCTCTCCATTTCCCCCCTTTCTTTTTTTAAAATTATTGGAAAAGGAATTATGGCATTCTACATTTGGACCATTTGATTGTTTTTCTTATTTTGGAAATTGGTGTATATCATGCAGCCTTGCAGACATAATGTCTTGTGTGTATATATATATATTAAAATCAGTGTTTAAATAAAACGGGCCTATGTACGTAATCCGTTAACGCAGCAGCAGCATTTGGTAGATAGTAATTAACTGTGAATAATAAATATACAACAAATTCTTCACTTGAATATCAGTGTCTTCTTTATTAACACTTGCAATCAACTAACACATTTAAAGAATCAATGTGGGGGGGTTGGTATAGTAACATGCTGGAGATTATACTCTCAGAAATGGAAAGGGCCATATCATAACTTTGATTTAAATTAAAATTATTACTCTAGCTTCCCTTTTGGAGCACATAAAATAGGGAAGGCATGCTGAGCAAAACTCTTTGATAAGCAAGAGTTGTTATGTGAATTGCTCCATTTTATGATATTTTCTTTTTCCCTAAGTGAATCCCTACAGTTGTTAAGTTAGTAACGGGGTTAAAGTGAATCTGGCTTGCCCATTGACTTTTGCTTGTCAGAAGGTTGCAAAAGGTGATACGACCCCAGGACACCGCAACCATCATAAATAAATGCCAGTTGCCAAGCATCCGAATTTCCATCATATGACCATGGGGATACTACAGCGGTCATAATTGTGAAAAACTTATGAAAAAGTCTTTTTTTGGGGGGGTGCTGTTATAACTTCAAATGGTCAGTTAAAGAATGGTTGTAAGTCAAGGACTTCTATATGTTTCTGGTTGTAAGTCAAGGACTTCTATATGTTTCTGCTACCTCTGTGCACTTTCTCACCAGGGATAATTAGGCCCTGGGTGTATGTGGTGTTTGCTTGTTTATCTGATCAGGGTACAAAATTAGCTTCACTATTCGTTGTCTTCTACTTTTTAGTGCTTAGTTCCACAGCTCTATAATTGTTTTTTTTTTATGCTTTCTTCCGGAAAAATTCCTTGCACAAAGCTATTTCTTGGTTTCAGATCGATTTTGAAAATGGCTTTGCTAGAAGGAAGAAGGGGCGCTTTAGTAGTTTCACTGAATGCAGAGAACTTACTATTCTGAGAGAAATTTGTTATATCTAAGGACCAGTTTTGGAGGACAGAGGCGTCATCTATTATGGCCCTTTATGAAAACATGTACTGTGTCGTTCAATCTGGGGACTGCTTTTTCTCAGTTAATCTTGTGTTGAAAGCTTTAACCTCACTGCTACAATTTTCAGAAATTAAAGGCATAGCTTTCTTGAGGATTTTCCTATTTTTATCCAATTAAGATTGTTTATTCCCCAAATAACCAAGTATTGCACAGTATTTAGTATTTTCTTACAGTTTAATTCAATGAGTTTTCTGAATTTGCAGAATGTATATTTAATCATACCCATAGATTTACACAGTACTTTGCACAATCATATGGGTTGGTCCATTTGTGATTTTACCAGTTTTTTTAACTTAACTTTGTCCAGATTCAAAGCAAAGGCAATTTTGAGTTCAAATAATCAAATTATAAACCTCGGGTACTGGTTTCTGTAATTCCAAGGTAAAGGCTACAATATTTTAGTTTGGATGACCAAATGGCTGTGTTCACATGACATGCTGAATTGTAAATTAGCCGATTACATTTTATCCACTGTGTTTAGCACCCTCAGCCCATGTACGTAGTTTGTGAATCAGTCGCAATGATGTGAATTGAGTAAGCCACACTCCAAAATTCAGATGGGCCCATCAGAAAACAAGTTGGAGAGGCTTGTTGTCTGCTTGATTTTGAAATTAAAAAGCAGCTCTTAATCTGCCATTGTTACAAAATGGAATTTATACTTTTTTACGCTTTACCCCAGCCCAATTTTAGAAATGCTGCAGGAATATTAAAAGATGAGCAAAATTGTTTTGAAACAGTTCTTCCAGTGTACTTGATAGCCTGCTATCAATGTGATCTTTGCTGGGTTCTGCTTGCAAATTACGTTCCGTTCTGCGCACAAAATGTATTTTAGGCAAATATCACCTCTCTACATGACATATTCATCTAAGCTTATATTTAAGAAGGAAAAACATGCACTTACCTGTTACTTAAATTGTTAGCTGCGCAGTAGAAGGCATATGGCTGACATTTAAATCTTGGCTGCCAGTGAACCCTTGCTTCAACTACTCTAAATAGACACCGAGTAACCACAGCAACAACAAACTTGCAATATTTCAGGCAGAGTTAGTCTTCTCCATGTCCATCACTTAAATGTGTCATCTTATGTGACTGTGGAGGCACGCCTTCTCTGCTACAGCCTCAGCCCTCTTGAATAGCATTCCCAGCATTCCTTAGACTGGCTGTGGTCCCAAGTCTTGGATTGGGGTGGTTGTGGAGCAGGGTTAGAGAATGTCATTTTGATCTAGGCAGTTCTGAGGTTTTTAGTTGTGCTTTTAATATATGTACTGGACTGGTTCTATATTCCCAAAGTTGGATAGCCTTACCATGTTAAAACTTTTTTTTTAAAGAATCCTCATTCAGCATTAAAAAATCGCGAAGCACTTTCTTTAGATACGTGTATGGGGACAATGGTTGCAAGCCCCAATCCTTGGGGGTTCAGCCATGGGTGTCTATGCAGGTAAAGAGCGGAGACAGAGTGGGAGTCCAGAAGTTCAAGTTATTTTTAATAGCCCCTGCAAGGTATTAAGTCTTCTCCCGTGGCCTTTCCTGGTTCTAGTTGAGCAGCAAGATTCTTGATTTCTCTTGCTGTCCCTGTTGGTGATTTTCTACAGTTTGACTAGGACTTTCGCTTTTCACAAAGTGTCTATGTATAGTTCCCGAAAGTGTGCCTCCCAAGTCTGTGGGGATACGGCAGCCCACCCTGGCTGGACCATTGCTTTGAGAGTTTGATGCCATATACTGGAATAGGGCTGAGTCTTTGATTTGGACAGCCTGAGACATGCTCAGTTGTTTCTCACGGCTTCCTTTTTCTTGCATGCCAGCAGTTGTTTACTGGGTCTCCTCTGTTGGAGGAGATCCCGTGCAGCAGTTGTTGCATTGGATATACAAGTCTGGTAAGTGGTAGTGAGAGGGGTGTTTTGTTTTGTTTTGACAATAACACAGAGTTGTGGTCAAACCATGATTTAAAGTGGCACTGTTGGTGTCCTGGGGGTGCATCATTGCTATGGGTTAGATGCTGGTGGAGCTCTTATATATGGGCGTTATAGTTTTCCAAATGTGTCTCAGGAAGCTCAGCTGAGATCAGGGCAGACTGTAGGCACCACCAGTGATCTGAGGTCAATAGCTCGGTTATCATTTGTTTTAATGTGTTTAAACTTAGCTTGATGGGAAGTTCTTCCTCTGGCATTAATAAGGGTTGTTGGTAGCAACCCTCAGTATGCCTTCCTTGTATGAAAACATTTAAAAAAAGCAAAATTGGGAGATGATCACTATCAAATTTAGGAATAACGTCTATGGTCTTCACATAAAAGAGAAGGTCCCTAGAAACAATTACATAATAAATTGCATTCATTCTGAAGCCAGATAGGTAGGTTGGGTTGGTTTGATGGTCCAGGGTCCCATTTAGAATGTGATGGTTAATCTAAAGTAGTGGTTCCCAAAGGGGGCGGTGGGATGACTTGGGAAGGGGTGCTAGGAGGCCAGAGGGGCGCTAAGAGGCCAGGGGGTCATCCAAAACTTGGACTAATCTCCCAGAGCTCAACCTGCTCCATGGAAGTGCCCAAAGCTCGCCTCCCTCTGTGGGAGCTCAGCCTGCCCTGCAGGAGCATTCATAGCTCAGCCTGTGCACCCGGAGCACCCAGAACTCGGCCCGCTCCGTGGAAGCGTCAGGAACTCAGCCCTGAGTTAGGGCTGGCTGGCGAGCGAGCGAGCAATGAGGGGGAAGTGGAGAGTGAGAAGATATGTTTTTATTTGTGTGTGCGTGTCTGTGTGTCTCTTATTCTGTGTACGTGTGTGTGTGCTATTCCGAATAATGCTATTTATAGAGGGTGGGGGGCACTGAGGATGAGTTTGTAGCACCAAGGGGGCGGTGGACTGAAAAGGTTTGGGAACCACTGATCTAAAGCCCGTTTAAGCCACTCAGAGATCTGCAATGTTTGATTGTTTTTATTTCTTTGACCTATGTGTGAGGAGAAATCTGTTGTCTTCAGGATTGGGAGGGTGTGTTTTGTGCTTTGTGTAGAGGGCGCAATCATTGGAGCCCAAGGGTTGAGATTTTGTCCTAGGACTACAAATGCAATATTAGATCAGCAGCATATGATTTCAGTTCAGTTCACAAGGCTTTGATCTGGGATGTCTGTCCCATTGGAAGCATATAAGCATTTATTATCAACAGGGCACCATGATAAAATTGCCATACTGCCATAGTATATGTTGAGTGGAGGGAGGGGCCTTGATATGGCACATAGTATGTTGACTTAGTAACCATTCAGATAAAACAGCACTGAAAAAAGGACTTATGACTGTTTTTCACACTTACGTAGATATATGTAAGAATAAATACCTATCCTGCTTCTTTATTTTTTCTAGACCTAGTCCTAGCAAAAATAAAGCTATTTTTGATAGAAAAAATATTGCAGCATTCTCACAATCATGCGATCAAAATTCAGATGCTTGGCAACTGACTCATGACCATTGTTGTGTCCCAAGGACATGTGATCAACTTTTGCAACCTTTTGACAAGCAGAATCAATGAGGAAACCAAATTCACTTAATAACTGTTACTAATTTAATTACTGCAGTGATTTACTTAACAACTGTGGCAAGAAAGGTAATAAATTGAGGCAAAATTCACTTTATAACTGTCTCACCTAGCAACAGAAATTTTGAGTTCAATTATGGTCATAAGTCAAGGACTACCTGTACTCTTAATTCAAGAAATGCAGAAATGCAAGCATTTTGCCTTAGTCCTACAGCTGAAGTCACAAAGATCAAGGGAATGGTACTTACACTATTCTCTATCCTGGTTGGCTCATCATGTATTCAGCCAAACTCTTGGATCAAGCTAGTACTGTTGAGAAGGGATTTCTCAATCCAGTCTGGTCTGGAAAGATGAAGTCTCCCTTCATAAACAAATTCTAGGTTTGTGAATGGTATTTAATCTAGGCTTGTGGCTCAATGTTCGAGTTCAAGTGACTGTGGTAAGCCATAAGGTGGTTTTGGGTTTTTTACCTTCGCGTTTATAAAGCTTAGCCGTGTGGCTACTGAGATGACTGAGGTGAACAGGACAGATATATATATATTTAGTCTCACTATATATGAGGTAAGTGAATAGCTTTCTTCTTGTAATGCCCAGTCATTGGCGGGGTCAGTAGCACACAAATGCTACATAAACACACACCTCAGACTCTCTCCATTTTGGACATTTGCCATGCATGATTCTGCCTATCCAGGCTGAATTCCAAGGAAGGAGCTACCAAAAACAACCAAGTTGTCAGCCCGAAGGCAGACTCTTCCAGGAGAAGCCCCAACATTACGGAACTTCCTACCCCTGGTAAGATGCCAGGCTCCAGCATTCCTTGCATCCTGGAAGGCTCTTAAAAACATTTTGTTAAAGTGAGCCTTTAGTTTATGATTATGTGATTATGGACAGGCATCTGAGCATGTTATGGTTTCTTTATTAAACTGATCACTTATTATGATTTTCAGATTTTGTTTTTCCCCTTTTGTGCATGGTCCAGTCTTTTGATTGATATGGTTTATAAATATTGTACATTTCTGGAAAGAAATTTTACCTCGTCCCACAAATCTGTTTGCTATTTTATTTCAATGGTGTATTCTGACAGCACTTTGATACCCCCCCCAAGAAAGCAGGGATTTATAGGCAAGTCACAGTTTCCCCCTTCTTTAAAGCAGTCAGTTTTGCTTTGTGATTTCTTATGTACTTTGAAGCAGCACAATTTCTATACTATGTTTAAAGGTGACCTATTGTAGCACTGTTAGCAAGATACCAAGATAGTTCACTGATTCCAGATCACCTATGAAGGATGTAGCTGCCACACCAGCATTACCTGGCAAAAGAGGCTGAGTTCATATATTGGCCTGGTTTATTTAATAATAAATAGTTTGATGAGTAAGACACAAAGGTCTGGATTTTTAATTATGCTGAACTAATTTGTTTAACTAGACCTTATTGAATAATGCATTAATATAACGCATTACTCCACAGAGAATCTTGTCCTAGCTTAGTTTGATGTGTGAATTCAGCCAATGTAGTGGTTTTGATTTGCAGTAGTTTCCCCAAAATTTGGCATCTTCAACTCTTTCTTATAACATCATATCTTATTAAAACTCAAACACAGTTGTAGAGTACTTGGTTGAACTACACAAATTATGCATAATTAAATACCCTTTTTTAAATATCTAGCCTGGAGCTAGAAATTAAAACTCAAATTATAATGGGGATAAGATTGGGGCTGCTTGTTGAAGCAGCTGCACAAACCGTTGAAATGACAGAACTGGTGACCCTCATTCTCTGAACGGATGCATCCTGTGCTAGACATGGGGCTAAATTATACGTGCAAATTATATATACACCTCACTATGTGGAGTGGGAGCAGGAAAAAAATAGCTTCTTCAAAAGTTGTGCGCGGCTGCCACACCTTAATAAAAAGAGCACAGGAGTCAGGGAATTTTCCACCTCCCTTCTTTCCCATCCTTGCAACTAGAAAATCGGAAAGGTTTGCTGCGCTGTCCCTCGTGCAGATGTGCAAAAGCAGCACGCGTGTTTAGACTTCAGTAAAGATCGACGAGAATAAATCACCGAAGAGTGCCGTCCAGCAGTCCGGAAGGGACCTGCATTTTAGGTCTTTTCCGGGTTCTGCGGTTTCTTTGGCTATTTCTTAAGAAATATATCCCAAATGCGTCCGCACATGCACGTTCACCACAGCTCTTTTTTAAAAGGAAACTTTCGCTTTCCGGTTTTTCCCCCCCTCAGGCATCAGCGCGCATCGCGGCACGGCAGACTACATTTCCCAGGGAGCCCTGCGGCTGTCATCCCCAACGCGGGCCGCGTGAGGTCTTCCTTCAGACCAGCCGCCGGGTCCCGGGGTGGAGCAAGGTTGAATCTTTGCCGGCCCCGCGATTGGTCGCCGCGCATTCGGTTGCCGTGGGAAGCCGCGGTCTGGTCTGGGTGAGCCTCGCTGGAGCTCAAGGAGGAGCTCCGGGGGAAGGTCGCGATGCTCGGGGAAGGGGCGGGGGGGGGAGCAGGGCGGAGACCTTGAGCCGGGTGCTGCCGCGTCTGCTTGAAGGCAGCGGCGAATGAGCCGCCGGGCAGGGCTGATTTGAGGACACGTGCTCGGCCACGGCCACGGCAAGTGTTGCGAGAAATGCAACTTTACACATGCTCAGATGTACCCTTTCCTCCGCCTCTTTGTAACCCCCCCCCCCAAGATCTGGGTCTCAGCTGTGGCTGAAGCTCTCTTAGGCGTCCGCTCTCAATCCGACTCCTCCGTTGTTTTTTCTTTGCCTCTAGAGCTGGTGCCCGGGGGCGCGTGGATGGAGGCCAAGGCTTTGTAGGGATGGTCGGGTATGATCCGGATTGCGAGTGCGGCTCCCTTCCGACTGCGAAAGTAGCAGCAGCAGGATCCGCTTCCGGACTGGTCACTCGGGCAATGATCGGCCCTTTTGATGTGCTGAAGATTCGATTTCAGGTATTATTAGAATTTATTTGCCAAGTGTGCCTGGCGAATACACGGAATTTGTCTCCGATGTACATGCTCCATACTTACACAAAGGCTATAATTGACAGTGATTGCAATCGTAAGATATTATGACATTGGATAAAGGGGAAAAAACGATAAGGGACCCTCCGTTCTTGTTCTATGGAAGAAACCGCTTTGGCCATTAGCTTTGCATTTCCAGAGGTTATATAAGTGGGCTCCAATTGCAGAGCCTGCTGTTTTTTCCCTCAGCTTCCTACATGTTTGCATCAAGACATAAATGCAGCTGAATGTTCCTTCACTGGAATACATTGGCCCTTCTTTAATGCAACAGAAGGTGGTTCTTTAATTGGAGGCACTGATACAGCTATTAAGAGCTACTAGTTACGATAGTTGGGTTTTTTGGAGAAGGTTAGTGGAAGGCAATCTTCCCGACATATATCTAGCTTGGGAGATGAACTTCCACAAAAGGGGCGGGAGAGAGAATGCTTAGTGAGAAATTTGTTAAGTGGGTTTTGCACCATTTTACGACCTTTCTTGTCTTTCATTTGTTAAGTGAATCACCGCACTTAAGTCAGTAACACGATTCCTAAGTGAATCTGGCTTCCCTCATTGACTTTGCTGATCGGAAGTTTGCAAAAGGGGATCCTATGAACCTCGGACTCTGCAACGGTCATAAGTATGAGTCGGTTGCCAAGTGTCTGAATTTTAATCACTTGACAAGGGGGACGCTGCAATGGTCATTGGTCAAAAATGGTCATCAGTCCCTTTTTTCAGTGCCGTTGTCACTTTGAACGATCACTAAATGAACTGTTGTAAATCGAGGACTACCTGAACTAGACTAGAAAGCCTTCCTGCCTGATCTAGCATAGTTGCTCCTTGGCTTTTTATTGTGCAACTCAGCGTAGTGGCTTTTCTTAGGTGTCAGCTTTGGCAAGGAAGCTTTGTGATTATTATCTAGGGCTGTTTAAAGGTTTGCTTTTAATTCAAAGTTTTTAAATATTATTTTGGCCCTTTAAAAAGATGATTAACCTTTTCTAAGCTTTGGGGAAGATGTTGTAATCTAATCTTTTTCTTTTCTAACCCGCACAACTTTTGGAGTGAGCCTTCTGAAATTAGAGGCCAGCGTTGTGTCTGCGACCTTCCAGGTGATGGAAGTTGCTGGAAGGCTATGTGGGGTCTATGCCTATTCTAAAGTATCCAAGTAATTACAGGTAGTCCTTGACTTATAGCCACAATTGAGTCCAGAATTTGTTTTTTGGCCCCTTGTATATAGTGATTATTTCCAGGTACGCAAGTGTATATCAGGCACTAGCTTAACATGCTCTTTCTGATGATAAATATCATGGCCCTAAGACATTTTGCCATCTTAAATTTTCCACACAAATATTAGAAATGTACTCATGCTGTCATTTTTCAGCTTCAAATAGAGCAGCTTTCCTCCAAAAATCCACATGCAAAGTATCATGGTATCTGGCAGGCTACTGGTAAGATTTTTCAGGAGGAAGGAGTCACTGCATTTTGGAAAGGTCATGTCCCCGCTCAGCTTCTTTCCATCACGTATGGGGCTGTTCAGGTGAGAATCAAACAATATTTTATCTATTCAGCTTGAAAATTGCCACTTTTCTTAACTTTCAGAATAATCTGTTTAGCTGCCTTCTTGTGTTTCTTTTCAAAAACTGAATTTACTTTTTTTAGAATTAATACGATACATTTGAATAGTTAGCACGGGATGTTATGATTCTGGAACTAAAAATTCGTTTTTAGCAAAACTTGGGATTTCATATTAACTTTTCTTCATATACTTTCTATTCATGTAATGAGTTAATTTAAATAACTTTAAATATTAATTCAGAAACTCCATGCTTGCGCATTAGTAACACCCTATTTTATTTTGTCCAGTCTTTGTACTCTGTCAATTCCTCTCTTAGAGCCCTAAGAACTCTTTGCTCTATTTTCTGATCTCACTTTCCTACTACAACTTTTTATTCTAGATCCTGAAATACAAAATAAAATAAAATCATCACTTCTCTGTTGATTTTTGCAAAATAATGAGAAGCAGATCAGCTGCCTCTTCTTGTGTGATTATTTAATCTATCTTGAATACCAGTTTATAAATTTATGTAATTCCGTATGGTATAAGTTATTCTTTCTCAGATGTTGGGTATGCTCACATAAGATGCTAACTCAGTATTAATTGAGGCAGAGTTTACCCAATTTTTAGGGTTCAGCTATTGTAATATATTAAACTGTAAATTAACTATATTAACTGATCCACACAACTCATTGAGCCATAAGTTAGCCAACTGTGCAGATTATTGATATTTACAGACTTCCAGAAACATCCACCATCTTAAATACTGTAAATGAAATTAGTTAAAAAGTTGAATCAATGTCTTAACTCATTACTTGAACCTGAATTTTTGGACATGGACTGTATTAACAGAAATTATTCTTTTAAAAACATCCTTGTGTGACCGGTGGCTATCCTAAATCAAATATATAATTGATTGTTTTAATTTTCTTTTACAAGTTTGTCAGCTTCGAATTTCTGACAAAGCTGATGCACCATGGCGCATCTTATGATGCTCGTGACTTCACTGTGCACTTTATATGTGGCGGTCTCTCTGCTTGTGCTGCCACTGTGACAGTTCAGCCTCTTGACACGCTGCGCACCCGCTTTGCTGCCCAGGGGGAGCCGAAGGTAAGAGATGGATAAAAGATTTTCCAACCCCAGTGCTTCCAGATTAATTCTGCTCTTGCCAGCTGGAGAATATTTTGGTTCCTTACACCCATAGTATTTATTTAATGAAATGGCACCATTCTGACTGATTTCTAACGTAGAGATTAATGCATTTATTATGGCATAAGCTTTCATAGAAGGGACTGTCCTCTTTATGTGTCACAAGATTGTGACAGGCAAGGTCAGAGGAGTGCTTGAGGCTGACAAAGAACAAGATCTGTCTATCTCCCTATCTTAGGCCCTTGGGAATGATTCAATAGATGGAGAAAAATGCCAAATCTAGTCTAAACATCAGACTGACTGTGTGACCAACAATAATAAAATGATGACTAGAAGTGTTAAGGGACAGATAGATAGCCAATTTAGGCAGCTAGCAGGAACTACACCCCTTAACAGTTGGAGCTTTTTGAAACCATAGTTGAAATCTGACTTCCATGCTGAGAACAACATTTGTATCATGATCAAAGAAAGATGCTCCTCCTTAAATTGTTTTAGATTTACAGGAACCTCCGCCATGCCGTGGGCAACATGTACCAGAAGGAAGGGCTGCTGACTTTCTACAGGGGGCTGAACCCAACCATAATTGCCATTGTTCCTTATGCCGGCTTCCAGTTTTCCTTCTACAGTCTCCTAAAGAGGGTGTACAACTGGATGGCTCCAAACGAAGAGATGAAGAAAGGTTGGTGCCGATGGTGGGGCTGGGCAGAGCAAAAGGGGCAGATGAGCTGCCAGTATACCGTGAGGGCTGTCGGTCCCTAAGCTGAGCTTAGAAAGGTCTGCTGCCTCAAGGTTGGAAATCAGTTGGTGGCAAAACTGTAAAATCAGTAAGTTATAGGAACCCCTTTGAGAGTCTTTCATAAGGGTAATAATCCTTGCCCTCGTGACTCATGTCTCTCCTATGTTGACCAGTCCAGGGTTTTGAAGGGCCGGTCAGAGTTAGCTTTGGAATGCTTCTCTCCACTTCTCATCTCTATATGTACATGACAGGATGAATGTATCTTTTGCTTATGTACTTTATGATTATGAATGTATCTTATGATTGTAATCACAGTTTGCCTACTGTATGTATATAAAAGGTAGGTATAGGTATACCCACGTAGGTATAGAGCATGTACACCAGAGACAGATTCCTTGTGTGTCCAGACACACTTGGCCAATAAATTCTGATTTTGATTCTTGGTTTTTCAGGTAATATTAGAAACTTAGTATGCGGCAGCTGTGCTGGCGTCCTCAGCAAAACCCTGACGTATCCCTTTGACCTGTTCAAGAAGCGCCTGCAAGTGGGTGGCTTTGAGCAAGCCCGGGCAGCCTTTGGGCAGGTGAGAGGGGGATTTGACTTGTGGAAATCTTTCGCATTCCCCGACCTATCCTTCTCTTTTTCTGTGCCAAGTACATTTAGCAGTATGTTGGCAGCAAGGTACATCTGCTGAAACAAACCAGACTTTCCCCTTTTATGCAGTATCTAAATGAAAGGGGTCCTTGCCTCGTCTGCTCTCCTCTCTTTGTTTTAGTGCTTCTCAATCATGGCAATTTCAGACTTCAACTCACAGAATTTTCCTCAATGGCCATGTGACTGTTGGATTCTGGGAGCTGAAGTCCACGCACTTGGAAATTGCCATGGTTGAGAAACGCTGCCTTACTTTTGGAGATCTAAGATTCATCAAAGACATTACTGGAAGTATGTTCTGCCCACCACTAAGAACTGCAAATTCCCCAGCAATGCTGTAGCTTTGATGCTTGTAGCCTTCAAATGTATGCTGGATGCCTTGCTGTTAATGGAGCCATTCCCCCCTCTCTCCACTCCCAGCTATTATTCTCCAGATGTAAGCATGGAGCTGATGTTTTCCCTCCTCCCCTTCTTTCCTGTTTCATGCAGAAGGATGGCAGTTTATCACATGATGTTTTTGCTCAGCTTGTGGTTGAACAAACTGTAGTTATACAGTGCCTAGTAGCTTTAAATCCTGTGCAAAGAAAGAAGAAGTGGGAGCACTTGGTCTCAGGGCTTCTCACATCTTGTTCATATAATAATAAGGTGCAGTTTAGATTTACCTCTAATTGTGCTCCATTATTCACCCTTCTTCTTTCAAGGTTTGAACATATACCCCCTTCACAATAAACCTGTGTTATAAGTGGCTAAGACATTCGTCTAACATGTAATCCAGCCCAGGTTCGAATCCCATCAAGCGTCTGCCTTGCTGATGAAAGCTAATAAGCTAGAAACGACCATCCGAGACTCCCTTTCTTTCTTTGCCAGCTTGTCAAACTTCTTTGCTGTGTTATAAGGGTTTGTGCTGATTTTTCTTTTCATTCAGCTAGCCAGTTTGTGGGGGCTGTTTTCTAAATCTCACTCCATAGCTCTTACGCATACTGCTCCTGATTCTTTTTCTCATTTTCTGTCCGGAGACCAATGTGCATAATCTGGCTGTGCAGGGCTTCAGATTCAGTTTCCATGAGAGAGCCCTAACATAGCACCTCTTGCCACGACATTCCCCCAAGATTGCACGAGACTGAATCCAAAGTCCTGGTATATCTAGGAGAGAAGACTGTCTACTACCCAGGCTGAGTCTTTGCTCTTGCTCACTCGCGTCTTGTGTCTGCAGGTTCGAACGTACACTGGCATCAGGGATTGTGCCCGACAGATCATTTTGGATGAGGGACCCAGAGGATTCTTCAAGGGCCTCTCCCCAAGCTTGTTGAAGGCTGCTTTCTCGACCGGCTTCACCTTCTTCTGGTATGAGCTCTTTTGCAGTCTTCTGCTAAGAATGCAAGACTCCGGTGATTCCAAGAAACAAAAAGGTTATTGTAGGTGAGAGTTGCCGCTTGCCTCCAGTGGATGTTCTGGAAATGTAATTCTGGCATCTGCAGTCGTCATTGCTGAGAAGTGAGGGGTGAGGCAGGGCATGTGGGATTGTAGAGTCAGGACAACTGACTATTTACCCAAGCCCAGAATGCACATCGCTCATTGCTTTGGTTCACAACAGAAGCAGTGGCTCACCTAGACACTTGCTCAGGTTGCCTCTTAACTCTGCAGTTGCAGCTTTTGTGATTCTTGATGAGGTTCATCATCAAGGCCTCTGAAGATCTTTCTTGCAAAGGTGTGTCTACTTTTTCTATTGTTTCATAACAGAGGGTTTGAATCAGGCTCAAGTTCACACACCAAGATCCCCTTTTTGTGATCCTGGAAAATAGGCACCCTTAAATTGAACCATATATTGACTGGTGGATGGCCAGACTCCTCCAGCCTGGCCATTTTGCAATGCCTGCGATAAGCTGGGAGTCCTGGCATTGAGTTGTTCTGATGGGACATTTGCTTAATAGACAACTACCTGCCTTGACTATTCAACCCAGACAGTAAAAAAATGCTACAGATGGATTTTAATCAGGTCATCCTCCATATCTGTCCTTGCCTCTTGACTGAGGTTCCTGCAGGCCTTGCGATTTTGCAGTATTTCATTAGTGAGTCTGTGAAAAATGTCTGTTGCCAAAATCCTAAACAAAGCAGAGAAAGCTCAGCATAGCTTTCCCTTCTTAGCTAGCAGGGCCTTTAGTGTTCATGGTTCCTCTTGCCCCACCAGTACATAAATATATTTTGCTGCTTTTGCAAATTAAAAATAGAGGGCAAGCATACCAGTGGCCTGTAAATTAGACATTTATATTTTTGCACTATCAGCTTCTCCCTTCTTACTAAAACACATATGCTGGATCGAAATTCTTAAGAAGTTTTCATTTTAAACTTATCCATTTTAAATCAAAGTGAAAAAATATACAATTATTTAGTTTCATTTTTTGAGAAGATACATTTTTTAAATTATTGTAATGATTTTTTTCTTAAAGAATGTTATCCTCTACTAACTTTTTTCCTCAAGAAAAATCTGGAATAACAGTTCATACTTTTTTCCAGCAAACTCTTAACTTGTAGTGAAAAAAGTTGAAGAGGACTATTTGCCTGGCTGAATTTGGCCAGTTTTATATATGACAAAAGTCATAAAGAAAATTAAACGCTTGGTGCAATCTTGTTGAAGTTTATTCAGAAATAAACCCCACTGTGTACATTTAGAATTGCAGCCTTAAAATAGTCTTATTTTCCAAGTCACTGATAGATTTCTCAAGTTCCTGTTAGATGCTCTGAACTTATATTAAAAAGATCACAGCAATTGGGTATTTCAGTTTCTTTTAAGGCTTTGTCCTCACAAACTGAATATTCTTGTATTAATTCAGTTTTGCTGATATAATATGTATCAGTTGTCATTGTCCCCGTTTCAAACTAAGGAAGAAGCTGATTCTCTGTTCCCTGCTCATTTTCTATGCACTTATCTGTAAAATGTAATGTAAAAGCATACAAATAATTTGGAGGAAATGTATATTTATTTATTTAGATATTTTTATACTCGTTGCATAGTATTTGGGGAAAGCAATGACTGCAACCTGACCAGATAGTTGGGAAGCAATAGGAATCACCAAACTTCTTTCAACAATTAAGTTGATTTCCACTCATTTTAGCATAGGACAATCTACATTCAGATACATTGCTAAGTTGATACAGATACATTACTAAGTTGTAGTAATACACAAGAACACTCCAGTTTGCCTGGATAGATATAAACAAGGTTTAAAAAAATAAAGAGCATTTATTTGCAGCAGTAGCTGCAAATTCTTTTTATAAAACTTCCAGTAGTGGGAGGACGGATTTTAATCCTTTGGTATCAAATCATGCTGAATTGATAGAATCAGAGCCGCTGGTGTTTGGGAGCCCAGAAACTGCAAATGGGAAAGTTTCAAGTGACTTTCTTTTGCTTACCTACTGGGTCAGGTTGTTCCTTGTACACTTATCTGTATTTATTTTCGTAAGAGCTGTGAAAGTAACGTTCCAGCTACATTGAATGCCATTGGAAAAGTCCTGGTTTGTGCAATCTTTGCCTTATGCATCCTAAGAACAAAGGTTGCTTGTATTTCTCTGAAATGTTTATTTTGGACAGGTGGGTTCTCTGTCCAAAGTGTTCATAGGGCTTTCCTTCTTTTGTTGTCTAAGATTGGAATTGCTGGTTCAGATTCTTTCTAAAATGCACTTAGGGTAGGCTCCCTTGTCAAAAGGCAAACATCAGGTTTGTCAGAAATGCAGCAACGGCTGTCTTTGACTCACATTTTTTATTTATTATCTTATTTATCAAATTTTGAGGTCATTGACTCCTTAATGACTCTGGATAGATTACAGACAGAAAATAAATAAATAGGAATAAGAACACTACTGACGTCACCGGTGTTTTTTTAACCTTGACACCTTTAAGATGAGTGAACTTCAACTGCCACAATTCCCTAGCTTCCAGAATTTCGCCCCTCCCGCAGCATGCTGGCTGAGGAATTATGGGAGTTGAAGTCCACCCATCTTTAAATTGTCAAGGTTCAGAGACACTGGACTAGAAGAAGAGAACTCCAGTTATGAATCCACCATAACTAAAGGGGATTCTACAATCGCCCTACCCTCAAGGGCTGTTGTGTCTTTCCCAACCTATACAGTAGAGGCATTAGCTCATGAAGCCCGCCTTTCTATCAGAATTACACTCTTTCTAAGCCTGCCAAGTAGCAAGCTTAAAATGCAAGCATGAAGTCACAGCAGTTCAAAAAGAGAAGGGACACTTGTCATTTGTAGTCTCCAGATATAAGCTAGACCACTTATCTTTCAGTTATCCTCTATCCTTTAGTGCCTCCTTCAGTCTGCTTCCTCAACTATGTTAATTTTAAAAATATTGTGCCTTATGACAGTGCCAAAATCAGTGTATACTTTAATGCTTCAGTGTTTACAAGGCGGCATAACTGATAGGTCAGCAGTCTCTCTCCACACCTTCAAAATAATTGATGGTTATTAGCTAGGTACCTATGCCAGTGAGAACCCCGGGCAGACTTGTACTCCTAGTACTGTAATCTAAAATGATCTTTGTCTAGGGTTGTGCAACGCTTCAGAGACCATTACTGAGATTTTTGTTCACCCCTTGTGTTTAACATAAATGCTTTAATCTATAACACTATATCTGTATCTTTCATATAAAGAGCTGTTTTTCATGGTTGAGACATTGTGAACCACCCAGTTTTCTAGTTCATAGAACATGTGTCTATCTTGAAAGAAAAATAAATATATAAATGTATTTATCATAAATTTGTGGGTTATTTTTTTCTTTCTGCAACTGCCACGCTTTTCTCCTGAGAATCCGCTGGAGGAACAGCTTGTAAACATCCCTTTTCATTTTACTGCACCCAAGCAATACCTAGGAAGGACTTGAGGAAAAGACAGCCGATGTTTGGCAGGGAAAGACTTTGTTAATGCTTTTTATAAATAGTGCCCTCAATGTCTGGTTATTGTATTTGGGGATCTGTTACAAATAAAAAGGTCTGGTTTGAGTGCCTTCAGGCAGTGGAAACCTGGAGGGAAGGAAGAGGCCCCGTTCAACCCCAATAAGACCGAGTGACTGTGCATTTTTGTGCCCCTCCTCCAGAGACAGGGATATGTCATTTTTAGTCCTGAACTGGGTTGTACTTGTTCGTTCGGGGCTTGTGTACAGCTGAGGCTTTCTTCATGAACTCACAGCTTGACCCAAGAAACAGGTCCCACCGTTTATGATTGTGATTGTATTCATGATTAAGATCGCGGTTTGTCGATTGCAGCTTACATATATATATATATATATGACAAGATTAATGT
>JANHFO010002985.1:49308-64555 GCA_032468095.1 Pareas carinatus | reverse complement strand
TCATAACAAAATCTTTAAAGGTTGTTTAATTGTAGCAAAATTATTAAAGTTAGTTTAATTATTACAAAATAATTGACACTTAAGTATTACACATTTTTAGTGTGATATTTGTTCTTACTTGAGAGACAGAAAGAATGAGAGAAAGAGAAACAGACAGAGAGAGAATGAGAGACAAAGAGAGACATAGAATCAGAGACAGAGACAGAGACTGAGAGGCCCACACACACACACACACACACATACACACACACAGAATGAGAGACAGAATGAGACACACACACAGAATTTCCACCAGGACTCAAAACTGCATTGACACTGCTGTTGCCCCACCTCCCTCCACAACCCAGAAATGAGCTTCTGACCAAAATTTACCATCACAAACTTCTGAAGCTGCCCAGCCCTTCTCTTTCCTCAGCCGACGTTAATGCTCAGTCGCTCTCAAGCACCGTGTCCCCCATCATCACAATGACACCCAGCAGACGCAACCTGGGTCCCCGAGCACCCCACAGGACAGAAAAGACTCCCACCCCCAGGGCTCGAGGCATTCAGCCCGGCTCCAAAACTCATGCAACCTCAAGAGACGGCGTGCCCCAACCACAAGCCTTCTGCTCTCTTCGTCACCAGTAGGGATCTTTCGCCGCTCGCCCCATTCCCTCTCCATGGTGCTTGTGAAGAAAGCCGCCAGCCTTCCGAGAGCGAGGAGGCACAGCAGCTTCAAGTCAGGAGTCAGCGCAAGCCAGCCAACCGCAGGGAGGGGGGGGAACGCCCCAGGCACCTCCCCGCTGGGTGCTACCAGCCTTGCATTCACCTCCGTACCTGAATCTCGGCGAAGTCCTTGCAGTTTAGAGCAGAGCCCGCCATGCTCCTTGCAGTGGCGGGCTGTTTCTTCACCCAAGAAGTGCAGCGGCCCATTCCCTCCCCCACTGGCCACGGTCCTTGCAGTGGTGGGCCCTTCCTTCGCCCGAGCATAGCGGGCTGTTCCCTTGGCTGCCGGCCACGTTCCTTGCAGCAACGGGCCGTTTCTTCGCCAACTATTAAAAGAAATTCAAATCTCCAAATTTTCCTGCTGGCCACTGTGGTCCACGGCCCACAGGTTGGCAACCACTGGTCTAGGTTGTTGTGGGAGCATATGAAAGTAGGAATCAATTGGTTAGTGTCAGATGGATTTTACATTTCAATGAATTTGTACTAATGAAAGAATCTGAACCATTGAACCAAACTAAAATATTTTAAATGAATGCAATTCAGTGGGATGGATGGATGGGAACAAACAAGAGCGTACTGAAAAAGTTATTGAACCATTCAAAGTCCCAAAGGAATGAGAATTGGTATTGTTTGATGATAGTGTGTTCAGAAGTACATACTTTAAAAAGTATTCACCTGGAAAAGGAACAATTCTCACAATCCTCAGCTAGAATAGCCACATCTGGGTGGCACTAGCTTGAGGACAACTGATGTAGGCCTTGAACTGCATTTATTTTTGTAGGAAGATAATGAGCTGAAAGAGTATCCTCATGTGTGGCAATGCTGTCAATTCAAGATGTTTGTTGCTTTCTTGCCTTAAGGTGGACTGCCTGGTGCTGCAGCTGCACCGCATTGGTGAACAGCTGGAAAAGATGAACAGTCAGAGGATGGATGAGCTCTTTTCCCTTCTGCGTGATGGATTCCTTCTGCAGGAGGGTCTCAGCTCCCTCTCCCAATTGCTCCTCTTGGAGATCATTGAGTTCAGGGCTACTGATTGGAAAATGACAGAAGCAGCCCAGAAATATTATTACAGTGAGGTCACTGACTGAACACTCAAACCACCAGCAGAGCCTGCATTTGCACCATTTTCACCAGCAAACTTTACACCAAAGCTGCAATTTAATGGTTTTTTTTTAATTCTTAATCCTTTTGTTATAGAACCATATCCCTGCTCCTTTGTGCCAGGGAACTGCTGCCTAAAACTAAGGAGCTCAAAGAACACCTTTAAAAATAAAAAAGAGCAGCAGATACTTGACCACTGCTGCTCCTGTTGTATTGCACTAAATACTGACTTGTATTATGTCCTTGTGCAGGCTAGGCTGGCATTTTACACAGGGAGGTTTTCTCTCACTTGTATTCAATTTAGCAACATAAATGGCAGTAGTTTAAAACGAGCCTAGGGATGATACACTTCAAAGAAATATCAACTTTTTCTGGCCTGTATTCGTTGAGTTTTTCTTTCGCTTAACGTTTTGTACCTGACCTGTTTGCTCTTTTTGGAAAAAGGGAAATAATTCTGTGATCAAAACTCAAGCGTCATTTGCTTTTTTTCCCTGTAACCGAGCTTTCTCCAATGGAACTATTAGTCACTCTGGAATCCAAGTGATACCTAAACTGCCCTGAAATCAAAATGTTTCTTTTCTCCCCAAGTACAGGAAACTAGTTTGACAGGGAGAAGCTAGTATTGCATAGTAAGGGAGATTCTGATGTACAATCTTATCATTCCGAACTAGCGTATAAAATGGCATAATCCAAGAAGGGCTACATTGATAGTTGATCCTAACCTACTTAGATACAAGATTCATTGCGATAAAAAGACTTCTCTTACAAAAAGAAGAAACAATGGGAGAGCTTTTTTCTCCCTTTTTCACCTCTTCTTATGCAAAACAGCCCTGATAATTAAATATGTAATTCAGATTTCTTAAAAGCTACAGAGTTCTCTCCTCGAATAAAGGGACAAATCTTTTTTTCAGTATAGTCGGTGTTTCCAACATAATATCTTCCAGGTGTGGACTTCACCCCTATGGAACTTCAAATCCAAAGCATCTGGTGGGCACCAGATTATGGAAATCCATCAGAGTATAATATGCCCCAAGAAGCTGCAGAAATTCTTGCAAATTCTTGAAGTGTTAGAAGGTTCTAACTGACCTTGAAATAGCACTTTTTTGAAAAGAGAAGCTAACATTGGTACTTTGATCTTTCTCAGAC
This sequence comes from Pareas carinatus, assembly GCA_032468095.1. Lineage (NCBI taxonomy): Eukaryota > Metazoa > Chordata > Lepidosauria > Squamata > Pareidae > Pareas > Pareas carinatus. Next base: position 61,603 of record JANHFO010002985.1, on the reverse strand, counting down.
AGTAGAAAAATGCTATGCAAATATTTTCCTCTGGAAGCCTTGAGCTTTCTTCCAGGCTAGGTCAGATTTTAGCTAAGGTGGCATCTTCTGCCTCCAGAACACACAAAGCAGAGACTTTTCTAAAGTCACAGCAAAATTAGTCATTTTGGGGAATAGGTAACAATTCATTTTATAACATTTTTCTCAAACAATACTTTAAACCAATGTACTGTAAATTTCTCTTAAGAGAATTGGTTCTGTTTGGAACTTTTATAAAATATTTTACACTTCTGCCTCCACTTTTTTTTCTTTCTATACAAAAATTAAATCAGGCAAGATTGTCAATAATCATTCAACTAGATGTGTGTTTCATCAGCCCAAAACCATATGGTATTCAAATGGAATCAACACCAAAATATTACCTAAAGTGCCTGTTATTCAAGATTCTAGCCTCTCAGTTTATTCATTTTGTGTTTCTACATCATCCTGAAGCTTCTCCAAGAATACTAGTTACAGTTGACAACTCACATATACTGTTGTATGAACCTTATGTGCTACTCTCCAGAAAATAGCCAATAGTTTTGCCATGGAAACAATTGATACAGGCATATGAGTAAGTGGAACAGTATTCATCAATTCACTAATTTTACAGTCTTTATCATTCTCAAAACATCATACAGCAACTCAATCTCACCCCATTCTCTATGTGGATAAATTAAAGGATCAGCAAGTATCCAATTAATACACTGCATGTTGCTTTGCAACTGGATTATGGGATAGTTCAATCATGTCAGAGGGCAATCGGATTGTATTCCAAAGATAAATGGGTATCCTTCATCCCCGAGAGAGCTATATTTTTGCACATCATGTTAATAGGGTTTCAGCATAGTCACTTCACAAATTAAGCTGCCTCCTTATCACCAAGAAAATAATACATATAAAACTATGTATATGACTATAAAATTAGGAGAGTATTTACTCTTCACAGAATAGTATTGTGTACACATGAAATTCCAACAGAAATATGAGCAAGTAACCAGAAAAGAATCAAAGGTTCTAAAGCTATGCTAGGAGATCTCAAAACCGACATGTCCAGGAGATCGGAAGCGATCAATTTACATTCCAATAGCAAATAAAGCGTGTTTAATAGTGCGCTGTTATACAATATTTGTAATTTCATATGCTAGAGAAATAATACTTGGGAACATCTAATATAGATTAGAACTGTACATGGAAAAATAGATCCTGAGTGTTCAAGCTGTCTTTAGAAAAGGCCAAGGAATACAAGACATTTCTCATCCACTCTGCAAAACTGAGTAAGGCAAAGCATACTGAAAAGCAATTAGTATGTATTTCCACTGATTAAAGAAAAGCCAATGATTCTGTTGATTATGTAAAGATACGGGATGTGCTTAGAAAAATTGGTATACCAGAAAATTTCATTGTCCATGATAAACTTGTACATGGATCAATAAGTCTCAAAACTGTCAGAACATGGTAAAACAGACTGACTCTAGGTTGGCATAAGAGTGAGGCAAGTCTGTATATTCCTTATTTATTCAATCTACATGCTGAATATTTATTGTGGGAAGGTGGATTGGAAAACAATGGACATGTTTTTAACACTGAAGAGACATAAATAACCATTATGCTAATAACTTCTCTGATTAGCAAAAATGCAAAAGATCTACAAGCTCTAGTAATAAGGGTCAAGGAGCACAACAAGAATCCGGAACTAAAATACAAAGATTACCAAGCTAATGACAACATATAGAACAATCAACTTTGGAATTGACTGTGAGCTAATGAAGATATCTTCTGCCTTCTGAGATCAACTATCAAAAACAAACAAGCAGTAAAGAAATAGGTTGTAGATTAAAGCAGCCATGAAGATCTTGGAAAAAATATTCAAATGCTGTGATGTGTCAATATCTACAGAATAGTGCAGCAATACTATTCCCTGTGATTCTAGGGAAGATAAAGATGAACCTTGAAGGAAGATAAAGAACGAACATTGACACTTTTGAAATTTGACGTTGGGAGGTGATTCTTGAGAATACCATATAGACAGCCTAAAAAGTAATGGATCATCGAATAAGTCAATCCAGTGTTCTCATTTGATGCACACATGGTCACACTCAAATAATTCTAGTTTGGACAAATTATGCAAAAACCTAGGTCTGGAGGTTCCAATGGCTGGGAAAGATAGAAGAACTGAGAAAAAGATAACCAGCAGCAAGGTCTACTTAATTACAGTGACAATTAATGCATTGCTGTAAAACCTGAAGAACCAGGTTAGGAACAAATCACTACAGGGAAAATGTATGTGGTCATCAAGAATCGAAACTATCTGGATGGCACATATTTAATCAATCACACATGAAATGCTAGCTTGCAGAAAAAGGTTAGGGAAGCAACATATTTATAGCAACAATTTGTATTCTAGTTATTTTGTAAGAACATGCTGACATTGCTAGATGGAATTCTGAGGCACATAAGTTATCAGCACATATCTGAAAGTCAGAAAATATTTTAACAAGTTATTGTCATCCTATTTTTTCCACAGTGAATACCCACAATACAGCTCTTCAGATGACAATCTGACCCTATTAAATGATTCACAGTATACACGTCACCATTCACCTAGAATTCTCCAAGAAAAGAATTGACTTGAATTTTTAAAACCTGTCCCCTAATTAACTTACCATTAAGATTCAAACCACAACCATCAGATCTTTAGTAGCTAGTGGAAAAGATGGGAAGATTCTATACTTAAAAAAAAAAAACTCGAAACCTAATACCTTCCAACTTTTCAGGAGGACTAAATATGATAATTCCAAGATAACCCATGAAGGCACATTTCTGTTTGTCATTTTTAACTCAAGGAAAGCAACATACTTTATGGCAAGAGCTGAAATTCTTTTCTTTTACAGTGAATGGGAACATATCACTTCAGAAGGTCACCTATTACACTGGTTGTAGATTAAGCAAACATATGTCCAATGTTGAGATTTCTGGGATTTTGAAGATATAAGAAACTTATTTCTGGGACGCAGTGACTGACAATTATAAATAAGGTAAATTATTTCTCCCCAAATATTATTTTTAGTTTCATCTATCCAACTCTGTTGCTAATAACAATACTTTTAATTTCAGTTTGATAATTTATCTCTAGGTATTGCTGATGCCACTGAAACCACTCAGACGCAGCTGAAACAATCCAATCACTCCTAAAGGCAGCCAAGTAAATTAATATTACCTAGAAAAGGCTATACAGTAATCTAATAATTTACTATCTTCTTTTAAAGAAGTTTAGTATTGCTGTAATTCCTAAACCAGGTTCAGGTCTTATGTGTTGTATATATTTTATTAATAAATGGAAATATTAAAATGTTTGGCACACTTGCATGTTACCTCAAGAAGATATCAGCAAGCTTGAAATATCTCAATCAAGTACAATTCATGTGTTGCAGATAAGGGGCTTATAATTTAAAATTAGTACATGTTTTTTAAATAGCAGTGAGTTAGAATAAGCTATAAAGTAATTTCATTGGATGCAGACAGAGAAGACTTTTGACAACAGCCCCCCACTAGCTGTATTTTTAGAATAAAAATTATATCATTAATTTTTGCCCATAAATGACTTATATATAGAGATATTCATTCTACTGATCTCTCATTTATGTTATTTTCAGCAAAGAACCTATAATATTAAGTTTTTCTTCACCAGATATACAAGGGACAAATCAGAAAGTAGTTTCCATTTTTACTATTTTTTAGCTGATCTCCTTCAATCACCTGCTTCTTTGTTACAGTTTCCCAAAATAGGAATGGAAATTGATGAACACAGTGTTGGAAATAAACAATGATTTGTATTGATGATATCATTTGGGGTGAGGCATACTCAAAACCGCTCCTTATGCGAGCTTGAAAGGGGGGACCCTGTATTTTAGCTAAGATTTTCTGCAGCTCATATTCTTTGATGAGAGTTGGATGAGAAGTAGGCAATTAAAACAACAAAAAGTTGTCTTTTCTGGCAGTAAAAGTCTTAAGTCATCACACACTGGATCCAATAGCACCCATTCTTTACCCCCATCGATAATGAGCAAAGGCCCGGTTAGCTTCTGCCATTTTGTGCAACTCATATTTTTTCTTTATCACATTGCCATTATTGTTGAAGGCTTCCAGCAGCTCATTTGAGAGCTTTTCAGGCAGTAATGTTCGCCTGTGCTTGTTTTCTCTACATTCTGTGATCATCCACTTCATGGCTAAGAATCTCCGTCGATTGATATTCAAAGGAGTTGGTACCTGCAAAAAGCAAAAGGCAGGGCTCATTTTAATATCATAGCATGCTAATTAAGTTTACAACAAACCTACATATTCAACAATAAAAATGTTGAAATTAGAATTTCTGTTACAAAAACTATTTAATGTGTGAATATTTTGTGTTATTGTTTCTGACGTATGCCACCTAGCGTCATGTTGCTTTTGATGTATGCTGCCCAGATAATTCCATATTTAACCTGCAAAAAATGCAAACCAAGATCAGGATGACCCTATAAATCAGTGAAACAATTCTGGAATCTCAACCTAGAACTAAAGTGGATGAAGGCTGTTTTCTGCAATGCTATGAGCTTTTAAAAATGCAAGAGGAAATCCTCAGAATGTTTTGCCCTATATATAAGCCTGCAAGAGTGTATGCAAAAATCCGAGTCCACTGAAGACGATGCCATACAATTTTAAAACAACTCAGAAGAAAAAAATGCAAGCATGTTTTTGTGTCTAAATGTATTTAGCATAAACAAATTCAGTGGAGGATGCTTTTTCTGACAGCAAGAAATCTGCCAATCTATAGATGGAAACAAAAGTATCTTGAATCTCAATGGAATCATGAATTTTTATGTTATTCATCTATAATTATAATTTCATATTTAAGGTACAAAAAATGCAAACCAAAATAGGTTGAATTGGAGGAAATTAGATATACACGACACCAGAGTGTCTTTAAAGGGCGCATTAACTATTTTTATACGTCATGATATTGTTTGATTTTGGTGTGGTTTATAAGCTAGTATTTATAACTAAGTATTATGTGCAAAGTTGATCATTGTGGTAGTCATTAAACAATGGTTTTAAAAACTTAGTGCATTCTCTATGTCTTACCTGATATCTTTTACCTCCTCTTATGATACCTGCAAGCCCAATTACAGGTTGACAGTTTTCAATTGCTTGATGGAAGATTTTGTAAGGGTTGCACTCAATGTTTTCTTTCATTTCCTCATCTGCTTCATGATATTTTGCAAGTTGCTTCCTTTTAATGGCCTCTAAAGTCTTAATTCCAAACAAAAGTAAAGGAAGAACCTTGAAGGGCTCACTCAGCAATACGATTTACTCAACATGGAACCAATTTCCATATGCAGATGGACACTATATCAGTGCTACATCGCTACATCTCATTTTGCATATGTATGTATGTATGTATATATATAACTTACAAATCAGAACCTCAACCTATACTTTGCTACTAGATGCAACAAAGATTTTCTCAGTTCTCAAAGCTATTGTTGACTTTTAAAATTATACTGACTCTCAGGGCCTTAAAAAGCATGATAGTTGTAAATTAGAATGAATATGCATAGAGATGCACACATTTGTATGCATTAGATCAGGGCCTCCAACCTGTGGAAGCCATGGCTTCTTGCCAACATGGCCGTGGGAGTGGTGGGCTGTCATGCGCACCCTAGTGCATGCGCACACAGCCCCACTCACACAATTACCATGCATTCACAGCACCATTTGGTGCATGTGCACATGCAGATTGGCGTGCTTTCATGCACCTGTCCCTCTCCCCCCACCTCACACCAGACCAGGTGGGGGCCGTCTGTATTAGATAATTATATATACTGTACTACTGTAATTGTTTACTATTATAACAACACATTACATTCTATATTTTTCCTGTTCTAATTTTTTCACTTATTTTTAAGCACTTGTAATGGCAGGTTATTTAATACTGTACTGTATCTTTTTTTGTTACTTTTGTCTTCTTTTCCTTTTAGCAATTTAAAAGCAATAAAAATTGTAAAAGGAAAATTTTAAAAACCTTACAAATAACTAAAATTTCCAAGCCTTCTAATATAATTCTGAAAGGCAGGTTTGGAAATGCATAAACACAAACCTATATATAATTTTGGATTCTTTTGGCATCTGGTTAAGAAGCAAACTGAAGAAATCACTGAATATGCAATAGATTGTTAATAGAGAGGAGAGCACTTTTTATATAACCATAAAATAATATTTTTTTCAGTGCCATATGAGAGTATTCAAGGAAAAGCATGCGAAACATTTCACTGTACCTGATTCATGAGGGAACGTGCCAAAATTTTATCACCTCCTTTCATCAGCTTGTTAGTGAAAGTGCTATAATGACAAAATACAAATCTGATGGTCTTACAGGTAGAGCTCAACTAAAATCACTCATTTAATAATGTTAAGTTACAATGACACTGTAAAAAGTGACTTATGGCCAAGCCTTGGATTGATGACTGTTGCAGTCACAAAACCAAAATGTGGGCACTTGATAACCGCAATGTATTTGTTAGTGTTCAGGGTCATATGATCACCATTTGCAATGTTCCCATCTGACTGCCAGAAAACAAAGTGGGAACCTGGATTCACTTAATCCACTTAACAACTGCAATGATTTTCTTAATCACCATGGCAAAAAGTTCATAAAATCAGGTGTGACTCACTTAACAAACTGCTTCCTTTGCAATGGAAATTCTGGTCTCAATTGCGGTCATAAGTTGAGAACTACCTATAGTACTTAGCAATCTAACTATCATTTCACAGCATAACATTCTCATAATTATGCAGCTAATGCTCTCCAACTTACAGGTTTTATTTGAAAACATAAACAAAGAAATTGATGAGTCAACAACGGCTGTGCAAACTTAAGACAATATCCCAAAACAGGAAATAATTGGACTTGATTTGCAACCTGATGAACTGGAATCTGATTTGGAACCTGGTCTGTTGCTATCAGATTAGAACAAGAAATCCCTTGGTTTGATATATATATATATATCTGCCAGAAAAGATTAAAAGGAATATGAATACTAGAAATTCTGAGACAATGGAACTGATGAAGGATGGACTAGACTTTCTTGGCAAGAATGCTGTGTTTTTAAGAATTTTTCAACAACGGATGTTGCATTTTCAGCAGAGATTTATGAACTTTGGAAATGAGATGCAGTTGTTGGGAAAGTTCTCAATTAAAAACCTAAGCAAAGGTTTCATCATTAAGAACCAAACAAGGGTATTTGATCCTGGATAGATCAGAGATAATGATCAGGGTGATTTGCTATAAATAAGCCATGTGGACTTTCCATGAGTAATTTACAATAATAGTTGTAAATAATTTCAAATGCAATTTTTAATAAAATTAATATTAAGATAAATAAGAAACCCAAACCTGATTAAAGGATCATAAAACAGAGAACTGGTGACGTTGGAAAAGGTGGCTTTTACGGGCTGGGTTGTTTTCAGTTGCTGTTTATTTTTTTCCTCCTCTGACATTTCCTCCGGACGTTTGCGATAGATTTCTTTATTCACTTCTGGTTCAATGAACGCAGGGCTGTATCGGCTCCACCTGACCTGAGTCAGCCTACAAAAGATTTCATGAACAGAACAATATTTGGAAACTCCAGGACGGGAAAACACAGAATGCTGCACGTAAACTCCCTTCTCACGTGCAGTCGGGCGCAACGCAATCCCTCCAGCCCGACCTTAGCCAGAGTAAAGCGAGCGACCCCGTTGGTCCTGATGAGTTTGGATGCTGTGCATTTAAATAATAATAATAATAGCAACTTGGCCGACCTTGAAACGCTTATAAAGAGAAGCAGTGCAAGCCTCTATTTGCATATTGAGTATTGCATAATCGTGGCCATGCACTCTCTTCAGGAGACGAGCATGGGACCAGGATGGGTCCATTTCGCAGCAGAAGTGAGTTCCGAGGATTTCCTCGCACTGTTTCCCACGCACGTTCCCGCCCGGCATGCGTGTTTGCTTTGAGCAGCCATAACGCAAAGCGTCATTCTAGTTAGGGAGCCAAATAAATCCAGCCCTCCTCTCCCCACTGTAGGGCACCGCCTCGAGCCTTTCTCTGACCCTCCGCTCCTTACCCGGGGAGCCAGAGCTTCCGAGAGCCACGAAGCTGCTGCACTAGGCGCCCGGCTCTCTCCACCATGGGAGACGCCATCTTTTTTCGGGGGAGGGGCCTAGTCGAAGGCTGTCCAAACGACCGCCTGAGAGGGAGGAGCGCTGTTGCTCTGGAAACGGCCTTCCGGGGGAGGGGCTTATTTTCCATCGCACGCGCCTTGTGACGCAACCAGAGGCGGGGAAGTTCTGCAAAAAAAACAAAAACGGGGGGTGGTGGTCCCTTCTTCGCCTTTTAACGTGCTTAAACGAGACGCTCATCTTTACCGAGGAAGCTGAATACGCCAGCGTTTCCCTTTTTGATGCATCTGTTGAAAAGTGCAGAAACTAATAAAGGAGAATATTTGCAATTCAGGGTCCTTGGGGCTCTCTCAGCTTGCTCGTTTCCTGGCAGGCGTTTCATTTCCCAAACGAGGTAACATCATCAGTGCAGTGTTAGGTAAGGTAACAGAACAGAATAACAGAGTTGGAAGAGACCTTGTAGGTCAGTGCTTTTCAATCTTTTCACGGATGGGATCACTTTTAGGGCACGACAATATTCAAGTACCACTAGTGGTACTTGGTGGCCAAAAAGAATGAAGAGATAAAATGCACCCACTTACCACACTTTTAATGGGAAATGCCTGCTGATCCGCCCTTCTTCTCTCCCTCTCCTCTCTCACTGCTCTTCCTTGATCCCTTTTTTCTCTCTGCCTCTCCGGCCAGAACCTCCTTTTATATTCCTTCCTCTCTCCCCCCTTCCTTTCTCTTCTGGGCTGGCCACTCTACCTGACTCTCTCACCTCAATGAAGTTGCTGCTCCTGGGGATGGCAGAGGCAGCCCGGCACGTAGCTCTGGGGCGCAGAAATGTGCTTTTGACTCCAGCTGACGGGCGCTTCCAGCAGCACCGATCAACTGTAGCCAAAAGCGTGCCAATTCTGAGCCCCAGAGCGTCTGCAACATTGCAGGGATTGTGCCTCGCTGCCTCTGCCGTCCCCAGGAGCAGCAATTTCATCCTCCACCACCTGCCATGTACCGACGTACCACCGGTGGTACTTGTACCACGGGTTGAAAAGCCCTGTTGCAGGTCGTTTAGTCCAACCCCCTGCTCAAACCCGGAGACCCTAGAATATTGTTTAACAAGTGACTGTCCAGTCTCTTCTTGAAAGCTTCCAGTGATGAAGCTCTCGCAACTTCCGAAGGCAAGCCGTTCCACTGATTGATGTTCTCACTGTCAGGAAATTTCTTCTGATTTCTAGGTTGAGTCTCTCCTTGATCAGGTTCCATCCATGGTCTGGCCTCCGGGTGCTTTGTAAAATAGGTTAACCCCCTCCTCTTTCTGACAGCCCCTCAAATATTCAAAGACTGCTATCATGTCACCCCGGATCATCCTCTTCACTAAACTAGCCATGCTCAGTTCTTGCAACCATTCTTCAAATGTTTTAGCCTCCACCCCCCTTATCATCTTTGTTGCTCTTCTTTGTACTCTTTCTGGGGTCTCAACATCTTTTGTTATAGTGTGGTGACCAAAACTGGATGCAGTCTTCTAAGTGTGGTCTTATCAAGGCTTTATAGAGTGGTATTAGTACCTCACGGGATCTTGATTCGATTCCTCTGTTGATGCAGTTTAGGATTGCATTGGCTATACTGCTGACTCATATTTAATTGATTGTCCACTAGGACTCCCAAGATTCCTCTCACAGTTATTGCTATTAAGCCAGGTTTCACCTAATCCGTATGTATGCTTTGGGTTTTTCTTTCCTAAGTGTAAGACTTTAGTTTTCTATACGTTGAATTTCATTTTGTTAGATAGGGCCCAGTGTTCAAGTGTGTCGTTGAGCTTTTACGAGGCAAGGCACGTGATTTGTCGGCTTGTAAAAACTGCCCTACTGATCATATTACCTAGTTTGGGTAATGAATCATCTGCAAGAAAACAAGCAAGTTCAGAGAGCCTCAAGGACCTCACATGCGAACGTTTCCCTTCTTGGGTTATCTGTAAAAAAAGTGCAGAAGTTCATTTTACTTGCCATGTAATTATCTCAGTTTCTTGCTGAGTTAGTGAGTGAACATAAGGCGGAACCACCTTCTTCCGATCCTGGGCAAGTGCTCCTCACTTTTTCAAGCGGTAGAAACCATGCGCTGGTTGGCACAATAAGTGTGAGACAGTAAAAAAAAGGGGGTTAATAGTGGCTGTGTTGAAAAATGGCTCATTACATAAAAAGAATGGTTCTAGGGGAAAGGGCAACTGAACAGTTGGAACTTGGAACTATAGCTCCCAAAATCCCAAGTGGCGTGAGTTGTAATACTCATCTATTTGGAAGACATCTGGGCCACGCTAGGAATAAAGACTCATCATTGCTATTTACCATATGCCTATTCTATGCAGGTTCTCAATCGAATTTCAAGTCCAATTGTCTCTTGAAAAAAAGCACCTTTTGGACTAGTTTACCCTAGTTTGTCATATAGTTGGAGGAGATCGCTCTCGAAAAGCCTTGGAAAACTACAGCCTGTGCAAAATATGTTTTGGAAACCATCCATCAGTTTTGGATCAACTACGGTGGAGTAGTTGCTGTGCACAGTGTATTTTTGTCCATCATTCAAGGACTCTGGAAAAGGTGCAGAAAAGAAGGAGGGAAATGGAAGTGATAACTACAGTAATATTACAAACAGCCTGAGAAAAATCAGAATGCAGAAGGGTTACAAAACTTGGTTTTTATTTGTAGTTTAGGAAGAGAAAGAGGGTTATGAAATTTTACTTTCTGCTTCAAATTAAGAATTTGGGATCATCTAATAAATTTGAAAGGAGATTTAGGAAAAGAAAAAAACTTCACATAATACAGAATAGATTTATGGAGTTCATGGCTACAGTACTACAAGCTGAGGTGTTAATTGCTTAATTCAGATGGCATTAAATGTTAGTCATGGGAAACTATCATTGACTAGTATAGAAGAAAACTGGGAAAGGCAGTTGTAGAACCTGTTCAGAGTAACATCTCCCCTTCTTCCCTTAAGGTTGTGCATCCCATAGAAACAATTGATTTTTTAAAAAACTCAAACTGATTTTCTTACTGACAATGATGCTATTTTAATATGAATTGGAAAGATTTGTACCTGGAAAAACCTGGGATGGAAATTTGTGTACTGTCAAAATGCTAATAGATGCCAATGGTGGGAAAGGTAGACAACAGAGTTATTGTCTTGCTAGTCTGATTGCAAAATTCCAAAAGGCATCTGATTAAGAAAATATTTCATGTGGGTGGATAGGTCCAAGCAGGTTCTTCTAAGACCTTAGGAATATGAAGATCTATTTCTATTAAATCTTTGATTGTCACAACTCTTGTGCTACTGAAAGAGACTCAATGGTACATATTTGTGGAATCCCAACTTTTTGAGTCAGAGTGAACATTTGGAATAAGTATGTATGACTGCAAACTTTCACAACACAGTTGCCATGATAAGTGCAGCCAATCTCAAAACACCTGTATATCAGCAAACAAACCTCTGGGTTACAGTTTATTCCATTTTATTTTCCTAGGAATCTATATATATAGGGCGGCAGTGTTATGTAAGCTGGGTTGCGGTCCTGGTGGAAAAGTGTGGCCTTTTAGGATCCATATACTGTGTAGTGGGGGAAAATTTAAGTGTTTTAAGATAATCTGCTGAATTTGTCCTACAGTAAGCAGGACATACCATCTTGATTTTTATGATTGTATGTGCTGTTTAATGTAGGACAAATTCAGCAGATTATCAGAATTAGAATCAGAATTTATTTGTCAAGTGTGTCTGAACACACAAGGAACTGTCTCTGATGTACATGCTCTATACCTACATACAAACTGTGATTACAATCATAACATACATTCATAATCATAAAGTGCATTCATCTTGTCATGTACGTATAAGCATAAGATATATTCATAATCATAAAGTACATAAGCATAAGATACATTCATAATCATAAAGTGCATTCATCTTGTCATGTACGTGTAAACATAAGATACATTCATCAACATAAAGTACATTCAACTTACTGATATAAGAGTGGAAGCGGTGGGAGGGGTAAGGTTAAAAGTGATGGAGTATCGAGCAGCTATTATGGGATGGAAAGTTTAAATGAGAA
>JANHFO010002985.1:27534-38571 GCA_032468095.1 Pareas carinatus | reverse complement strand
TGAGTTCAAGTTCTGCTTTTGCCATGAAAGCCAACTGGGTGACTTTGGATCAGTCACACTCTGTCAATCCACCTCAGAAGGTTGTTGTTGTGGGTAAAACAGGAGGAGGAAGGTGTGTTGAGAAGTTCACCGCCTTACGTTGTTTGTAAAAATAATAAAAGTGGAAAATCAATCTATCAGTCCTGAGAGTTGCAGATCACATACCTGATGAGAAGCCAGTTGAGGGGAAACTGATCTAAATAAAGAGAAAAACTGTGCGATTCAAATGCAGTAGCTCCTCTGAAGGTGACCTGGCTACAGTTGTTGAAAAGCAGTAGGTTAACAGTGGGTGGAAAGAGAGAAGCAGACTCACGCCTTTCAGATACTTTGGTATGGCATCCCTGTTGTTTTCTTCTTACTCTCAGGGATTGTCCTGTCTGATCCCATTATTCCTGTGGAGAAAACCCTTATTCCGTCTCCTCCACCTCGTCCCAAGAATCCCGTGTTTGATGATGAGGAAAAATCCAAGGTAAAGCTGAAGCCTCAACTGTAATAATGTGCAACAAGCAACCTCCCTTGGGCTGCTTTTCATAAGATAAAGCAGTGTTACTCAACCGTGGCTATTTAATGGCTGGCTGGGGAATTTTGGAAATTGAAGTCCACACATCTTCAAATGGCCATGGTTGAGAAACACTGGGATAGAGAATGTAAAACTGGGATTTAATAGCTTTCCTGCTCCCTCTCCATCTGCAGTTTTAAACATGTTCCAGACTGAATGTTTCCCATGAATGTTGTAGCACAACAACTCTGATTTTGGAAGCAATTGCAGATACTTCTGGATGCACTACAAAATGTCATGCTTCTTGATCTTGCTTATTCTGAGTATAGAAACACTGCGGGTGGCACTTTTTAAGTGCAAAGAGAGCCCACTCAGGTGAAGTGTTCACAAATTCTGACCTGTTACGTGATACAAACCCTACTGTACTGTTTTCCCTATTTGTGGATAATTGTGGGGGAAGAAAATGTTTCACTTTGGCCGTCCTGTGAATTTAGGGCTGAATTGAATGGCTTAGTTTGTTTGATATCATAGTAATTCTCTTCTTACAGTTACGTATTATGAATATGATTTATTTTCTTTCCAAGGAAGGAAAATATAGAAGTGGCTAAAATGAGTCATTAAGAGGTCATCCACTCATCTTACTCCAGTCTTTGTATTTATTTAATAAATTGGCTTGGTTTTTTTATTAAAGTTTAATTCCAAAGCTGGGTACAGGCAGCCCAATAAAAATATGTGGAATTCAGAAAACCATTGAAATTTACAGACATATTTCATCTGTTAGAAAAACCGTGCCTTCCTTTACTTGTTATAGTTCCAGGCCTCTAGACCTAACATCCTCCAGAAATTATGGCAATCCAGAAGTGGCTTTGCCATCTCCAGGGCTGACTCTGAGGACTTGATGGTTCTTTTGATAACAAGGTTAGATACATTCTAACAAGATCAAGGGGTTTTGCTGTTGTGTTTATAGGCCCTATTTCACCCCAAACAATATTCCAGAAGGTTGAGATCAGATTTTTAGGGTTCCTTCAGTGAATTTTTGCAAAAGCAGGAAAAAATAATGAGCCAGTGATTTTATTTACTTATTTTTTCCTTTTTGCAGCTTTTAGCTAAACTGTTGAAAAGCAAAAACCCAGATGATTTACAAGAAGCAAACAAGCTTATTAAATCTATGGTGAAAGAGGTGAGACTGAGCACTTAATAAATACTGTAGAGGTGGTGATTGCTTGGAATTTTTTTATATTCAAGTACTCTTTTTAACCCTGGTCATTAGTTACCAGAAAATTAAATGTGTTGACCCTCTAGTAGTAAGATTTTGTTTTCGTTATGACCAAGTTTTTATCTCTGTGTGACATTATAGCAGGAGGTTGTGGAGCAAATAAGACAAGCTAGTCAATGATTTGTAGCTCCACTCAGCCTCCCAACTCTTCAGTTAGAGAGCTAATAGGTTCTATTATCATAGTTTACTGGCTCCTTTGTTTCCTAATGTCTGTATCATATGACAGAGAACTAGTTTGGTGTGATAATTAAGTTACCAGGCTAGGATACTGTGAATTCTAGTTCTGCACAAACCCAGCTGAGTGACCATGAGCCAGTTACTCTCAGCCTCAGGAAGGAATCGAATTACTTCTGAAAATCAGGAAACTGATATCTAATCCAGGCAGTCACCAGAAGTCATCAATGATCTGAAGGCCCCTCCTCCTCCACCATCATATGACAAGATAGCTGTGCTTCCATCATTTGAATCAATGATTTATGCTATTATTCCATAACTGGGTACCCTGCAGATATGTTGGACTACAACACTCATTCTCAGCCAGCATGGAATTTTCCTTGCCAAAATATCCCCCTTCCATTTTGCTACGACACTCTCTCTTTGTTAATTTCTTGTAGTTTCTTGCTTTTATCCTTAGTTTTTCTTCCCCTGCATATTGTGTAGTATAGTAGTTATCCTTTCCTTCTCAAGTTCCTTAGCTCTATGATGAAACTCTTAACCTTAAATAATTCAAAGTGATCTAGACATATCAATCAAAACTAAAATTTTCTGCTAATAAATATTCTGCTATGAACAGAGTGATTCTTATTTTTTGTGTGCTAAGATTTGTCTGTCTGCATAAAATATTCCTAAAAGCTTTTTTTGAGCCAGGTCAGATAAGTGGGATTTTACAGCCAGAATTCTAGAAACAGTAGTGGGAAATATGTGGTTTCTTGAGCTCTTTGATCAGCCTGTCCTGAATTATAAAGTGAAATGAAAAAGAATAAACTTAATTTTAGCTCCTTTGTTTTCAAACCTAAAGGATGAGGCACGGATACAGAAAGTAACAAAGCGCATGCATACGTTGGAGGAGGTGAACAACAATGTGAAATTGTTGAATGAGATGTTGGTCCACTACAGCAAAGAAGACTCCTCTGAAGCTGACAAAGAGCTCATGAAGGTTGGTATGAATCTTTTCCTTATACAGTAGTTAGTTCTTGTCATATAAGAGAGCTGCCAGTGTCACTCCTCAGTTAACCACACTTTAATCATTCCATGGGTAGATATGAATATATTTTGGGGGGCTTATTTATTTCTTGTCTTGTCCTTTCTGCATACAGGAACTCTATGACAGATGTGAAACCAAGAGGCGGACGTTATTCAAGCTCGCCAGTGAAACAGAAGATAATGACAGCAGTTTGGGTAACTGGGACTGCTTCTTTGCAGGGAAATAAATGGCTACGTTTCCCCCCCACATTATTGACTAACATTGTTCCATGACCCCTGAAAAACTCCTTCATTTTATTCATCTCTGGAGCTTAATAGGAGATGGACATTTTGGAAGGGTCCTTATCTTAAAAGGCAGAAAACCTGTAGCTGGACTCTCCCTTTACACTTCTGCACTTCCTCTAATGTAGTGAAATGGCAATGGTCGAGAGAATAATCTTAAGGAAGAGCCACAGCTGAAACAGTGGTTAAAAAAAATCTGAGTTGGAGCAGAAATGTAATTTGAGTAAACATCTCAGACAGGACCCTCTCTAGTTCTCATGAAGCACCAAATGGGGAGGGGCATTCAGACTTGCAAGATCTGTTATTGTAACTTTATAAAAATCAGAAAGTTAGCCTTCATAACTCTGGTTTCCTTATCTGGCCAACTTTGAAGGGATGTCAGAAATATAGAATGAAATGCCACGAAACTATGAATACTCTTCTTCTGTTACTAAGTTATGCAGGCTCCTTACAAAAACATTAGCCGGGAGGGCTACGAATTCAATGAAAAAAAACTTAGAATTGGAAAGAAACATACCTTCACTTGTCACTCACTGATCACTGAACTCATGCATCTTATGGTCCATTTTAGCCAATTTAAATTGCCTTCCATCAATCTTATTGATGGAAAGGAAAAGAAGGAGCAATATACGTTCGAAGCATCGAACGAAATGATAGTATGTCGGGTGATTAGGATGAAAAAAGAATCCTTGATATAAATTTCATTTTGTGGATAGAAAATTTGTTTCAGCATCAGCTAACTAAATTATGGGTTTGCATATTGCTTGATTAAAATGGTAGGGTTTTTTAAATACACCATAAACAAATATTAGAAGATGGAGCTAATGCTACAGACGCTAATGAGATTCAGTGATGCTTAGTTTCAAAAAGCTGCTGCTTTAAAGTGCCCAAATTACAGGAATTAAACAGAATATTTTTTTAAATGATACTCAGTTGGCAGTGTTGTTATTAATATAACAGTTCTTCATAACACATTTCTGAATATTCCTAGTCTAAACTATGAAGCTAGGCAGCAGGGCATACTGTTAGAATGGAATGAATCAGATGGGATGATTATTTGTTTATGGATACATGAACCACTTTAAGCAACCCTAACCAAGATAAAGAAACAACTATCATAGCAGTCATGCAATATAATAACACATGTATATGCAATATGAAATTAGAGGAAGAATTATGGCACTAGGAGCTCTGTGACAAAAATAGGTTGATAATATTTCTAAGCAGAGGAAGTATTCTTGAAAACGGAGTTGGTTATATATCTGCACTGTAAATTTTTCTCTTACAGGAGATATTCTTCAGGCTAGTGACAACTTATCCCGAGTAATAAATTCCTACAAAAAAATTATTGAAGGTCAAATCATCAATGGTGAAGTAGATCTTTCAATGCTGCCTACAACAGAAGGTGACTCGTATTTCTCAGAAGATATTTAGCTTGCTCCTTTTAATGACTTTGCTTCTTCGTTCATATAGTTTCCAAATAGTATGCCATTTAGACATTTTTTAAATATCTGTGGTATAAATACAAATCAAAATTAGTCATACCAAAATACTGGTAAGAGAATATTTCAGACTCCTAAAACATTGTTACTTTCCATGTAATGGCTAGTCTTAAATCTAAGAAGTTCAAAGGGTGATTCGAGCCTAAACGCCCTGAACTACAGCTTAGGAAGTCAGTTACTTCTATCAGTAATGGCCTCAATTATAGTAATAGACTTTTCCCATAATAAGCTACTATTAAGATTAATTGATGAATAATCCTTATTATTTGAGGTAATTGAACCTTCAGTGTTGTCAGCTTGCATTTCTGGTTTTTTTTCCTGCTTATTGTTTACAGACTCAAAGTACATATTCCTATTCATTTAGAATAACACTCTGCTTATTGATAAAGTGAATTTTAGTTGTGAGATTGGCAGATTTCAAGCTGTAGAATTTATTTCAATTTTATTGAAACCCAAAGGTACCTGCAAAATAGTAATCGGTGAGGAAAACAGATACAAAATTATTTAATTATCTATCAGCTATGACTGCGCTATTGTGCATAAAAATGTGTATGAAAATTATTACCATTGGATTTAGATCTGTTTCCACTTGCCATTATTTTAACCTATGGAAGCTTCAACCATGATCATCCATTATTAGACTTCAAGGTGCCCCAAGACTTTTTGTTAATGTTTATCGTGTTTTGCTGGCTGCTTCAAACTTAAATAATTCTAACCAGGGCTCTTTTTTGTCATGGAACGCACCAGAACAGCGTTCTGGCATTTTTTTTCTTTCGGTAGGGGAAAAGCCCAGTTGGGGAGGGGGGAAGGAAGAGCCTCCAAACGGAGACGCTTACTTCTCCCCTCCTCAGCTGGGCTTTCCCCTAACGGGTGAAAAAAAGGGCCGGAACACTGTTCCGGTACATTCCATGACAAAAAAGAGCCCTGCAGTTCCACACTATTTTTTTTTACATTTTTTTAATGGTTCTATCCATATTCATAATAAATAGGGCACATTTCTCCGTAATTTTGTAAATATTGTTAAAGTTCAATGTTAAATTTTTATGTTATCTGTACACCTTCAGGAGAAGGGCGGTATATAAATCTAAATAAATAAATAAATAATGCTGAACGAGGAATAGATGTGAGGTACAAAGAGAAAGAGCTCATTCTCAGATCAGACCAAAACATCGCAGAAGATAATGCATCTAAATATACTCTTCGCAAGGGAGTTTTGGACTTAAGGAACAGGGAAACTCTTGTCTGTTGAAGAAATGGATAAGGCTGGAAATCTGCCTTGAGAGTGGGCTCTTGATATCTTTGACCCTATATCCACATATTAAAAGCAAGGCCCTTGTTGCTTAAAAGCAACTGTCCAGTACAGGTAGTTCTCGACTTCGAACAGTTCATTTAGTGACGTTGAAGTCACAACAGCACTGAAAAAAGTGACTTATGACCATTTTTCACATGACTGTTGCAGCATCCCCGTGGTCACATGATCAGAATTCAGCCGTTTGCCAACTGGTTCATATTTAGGACTCTTGCGGTGTCCCGGGCGGGGTGGTGGTGGTCATGTGATCCTTTTGCGACCTTCCGACAAGCAAAGTCAATGGGGCAGTCAAATTCACTTAACAACCATGCTGCTAACTTAACAACTGCAGTGATTCACTTGACGACTGGGGCAAGAAAGATCATAAAATGAGGCAAATTCACTTAACAAATGTCTCGCTTAATACCATAAAATTTTGGGCTCAATTGTGGTCGTACATCAAGGACTGTCTATTGTGATGTATTTGTCTGCTGCAAACTGTTGTATATCCTGGCATCTTTTTCAATTCTAAACCTTTCCCTGCAGGAAGCAATTCTGCCGATAACGTTAATACCCTCATTGATTTGGAAGGGTTGGAGGTTTCGACTGTGCCGTCAGAACCACCGCTGTCACTCCTTCCTTCAGTCTTGAACACGATACCACCCCTAACTCCAGCTCCAGCCTTATCAGATATCCCCATCCTCCCACCCCCTCCTCAGGCAACTGGTCACTCCCGGAGCCATTCAGTCGGCCATGCTGAAGCCACTGCTAGTCAATCAACTAGTGGAGCCAATTCCCTCTCTTTGCTTGATGAGGAACTCCTGTGTTTAGGTAAGTCGGATGCGGTTTGATGGCGTTTAAGGTGGAAGAGCGTGCTAGGGAGCCACTCCTGTGGATAGTTTTCCCACAATGGGAAAAATGGGAGGTCTTCATTAAATAAGCCTATTTTCTGGGCTAGATTGTCTCTGAAAGCCAAGGAAGACAGTCTGGATAACGTAGTAATCTGTTTTGAATGCTGCCACCATACTGAGATTTTATTTATTTTATTAATAATTCAGTTTATATACCACCCTGACAGGGCACTCCTGGCTTATAACCAGTGTTGGCCACAAGCAGGTTCCTTGGTTGCAAGGATGGTGCACAAAATGGAGGTGTCTGTACTAGAAAGGTAGCAGTGTAACGCAAGCACAGACTGCAATGAAGTATACAAGCCTTTATACTTAGAACAGCAAAGCACAGTCCAAACTCAATGTCCACAGTGCAGTTGTCCAAAAGCCACAGTCAAGCAATTCCTCTACTAACCAGGTTAGTATGTTGTTTATGCAGTATCTTCACCAACAAAGTTGGCCAGCAATAAACAGCAATTCAGGAACGGATACAGAGACGTCTATTACACAGCAGGAGTCACCAAGCGAGAGAGCGAGTGAATTAGGCCCTGCTGGTTATATGCTCTGGGTCCTGGGCTAATTAAGATAGGTGTGGCTCAGTTTGATTCAGCTGGCCAACTATTCTGTAAACCAACCTGTAGGGTTCTTAAAGGGACCACAACCCGTATAACCCTAACAGTCTGGACACATAAGGAATCTCTCCAGGTGCACATGCTCTATACCTACCTACATACACTAAACAAACTATGATTACAATCAAATATCGATTCATAATCATTTGTATATATAAGCATAATCACTGTACATGTAAGCATAATTATTTGTATATATAAGGATAAGATACATTCCTAGTCATAAAGTACATTCATCTTGTCAAGTATGTATAAGCTGCAATCGATAAACCGCGATCTTAATCACAAATACAATCACAACCCATATAACCCTAACACTAAGTACCTTGCAGTCACTGTCATGTATTAAATACAAAGTTCCATCACTGATTCAATTCTGAACCAACCTTTGAAAATGACGCTTCTGCGTTTCCCTTTTTTTTTTTAGACTGGAACCAGACCGACTATGGCCTCCCCACCCCAAATGAAAGAAATGAGTCCGCTCTCATACTTCCGCTAGTCCTTCAGCATCTCTGCCCGATGTACATCTCCGTCGGTGGTTTAGCGGCCATAGCAGCTGCGGTGATGTCTTCGGGAGATTCGGCTTTGCTCTCTGCCGGCTCCATGTTTGCTCACAACATCTACAGGAAAATATTCTGGAGAAAGGCAAGTGGCTGATGGTTGTTGGATTTTTCTCTCTCCTATTTTTTAACAAGATTTATTGAAAAAGATTAAAATACAAAACACCAAAATATTAAAATAAAAACCACAACAAAAAAAGACATTAATTTAAAAAAGTGTCTTTAAAAAATACATATACCTATAACATCCTCCCGAATTTGAATGTTGATTAATATGATACAACAATTATGGTTTCCCACTGCCTGAGAAACAGGCCAAAATTTTTTAAAAACTGTTAAACTGCTAAATCTACTTAAGAATTGTTAGCCTGTCATTGGTAAATTATATGAGTAGAGTAGAGTAGAGTAGAGTAGAGTAGAGTAGAATAGAATAGAATAGAATAGAACAAAATAGAGCAAAATAGAACAAAATAGAACAAAATAGAACAAAATAGAACAAAATAGAACAGAATAGAATTTATTGGTCAAGTGTGTCTGGACACACAAGGAATTTGTCCCTGGTGTCCATGCTCTATACTTACATACAGACTATAATTGACAAACTGTGATTACAATCTTAAGATACCTTCATAATCATAAAGTACATTCATAAGGCTATAATTGACAAACGGCGATTACAATCATAAGGCGCCTCCATAATCATAAAGTACATTCATCACGTCATGTACTGTATTAGGTGTAATCAACAAATAACAATAACAAAGTAGTTAACAGAAAAAAACAATGATAATAAACATGATGTAAAAATGTAAAAGTAATAAAAGTTGTGAACAGTAATAGGAGAAAATCAATGTTAAAGTTCCAAAAAGCCCTGTAAGTGGTTGATTGTTAATGTTCGTCTCACAACTGATACAGGAACATTATCACAGGTCCTCTTCCACTTAACAAATCATTCACTTAGTGACCATTCAAAATCACGATGACACTGAAAAGTGACAAGACCATTTTTCACAAATTACGGCCGTTGTAGCATCTCCATAGTCCTGGGATCAAAATTCGGATGCTTGGCCACTGATTCATATTTATGACGGTGGCATGGTCCCGGGGTCATGTGATCCTCTTTTGTGACAATCTGACAAACACTTAACATCCGTGTAACTAACTTAAAAAGTGCAGGGATTCTATTAACAACTGTGGCAAGAAAGGTCACAAAATGAGGCAAAACTCAACTGTCTCACTTAGCAACAGTTAAATTTTGGGCTCAATCTTGGTCGTAGGTTGAGGTCTGCCTGTACACATCAAGTCTGTAGTAAGTGCACATTTTTCTGAATGAAAGAATTTTAAAAATGAAGAACTGTTCTTCCTTTTTTTGATGAGGTTGGGGCCCAACATGCAAAATCCAGCCTGTTAATGAATCTGCACCCTTTTTTAATTTGGAGTCAATTTGTCCTCCCCTTCCTTCCCTCTCTTTGATTTTTTATTTTACAGGCCACAGAGAAAGATGTCCTATGGGCAATGAGAATCTCCATGGTGGTGTTTGGGATGATTTCAGCAGTTCTGGCTTTCTACTCCAATTCGATCTATGACCTTTGGTTCTTGAGTGGAGATCTAGTGTACACCCTCCTATTTCCCCAGCTGTGTTGTGCTCTGTTTCTCCCCAGCACCAACACCTACGGCTCAGCGGTTGGGGTCTTCCTTGGCTTTCTACTACGGCTATTGGCCGGAGAGCCATCCCTGAAGATCCCCCCTGTGATCTGTTACCCAGGGTGTGCAGTGATAGAGGATGTCTCCGTCCAGCTCTTTCCGTTCAAGATGGCCACCATGCTGTTCACGCTGTTCACCATCTTCTCGGCTTCCCACCTGGCCAGCTTTCTGTTTAAGAGCAAAATCCTTCCTCCGGCATGGGACGTCTGCCAAGTTATTACGGATGAGAGAGCGCCCGTTCCCGTCTCCTGGGGAGAAAGGCAGATGGAGGTACGAAAAGATCCAGAATTGTGAGGAAGCCGAGGAAGCAGTTATGAAAGATATTTGACGGTATCGTTCTTCTGCTACCACCGATGGTTGGAACCTCCTTTGAGTGGTGAAATAAAAGTTATTCTTTGGGCAGATTGGGCAGAATTCAAGACCGGAGCAGTATCCTTGCATTACAGCACTTCTGGAACACTTCTGGAAGTATCTTTGATGGAATATGTGAGCTCTTTTAATGCCAAGAACATTAATTCGGATGTAGTTAGGGAAGTGTAAGCTGCTGAGGTTTTGTTTTTTTTACTGAATATTTCTTTTATTTAATATTTCAGTTCTGAGTCTACCTGACTCCACAGTGATTCGGGCCGTGCTTCTCTTACAATTAAAAATTTAACAGAAGTGTACAAGAAAACCACACAGAATATTACTCTCCTTTGATTCTTGCAGGGAAGTTATACAGAAATAGCAACACCGATTACATAGCCCATTTAACAACCTGTTCTATGTTCTCAGGGAGAATGTTCTTAAAGTCTACACCCTGCTTTATACTTCCCAAAGTCATCCAACAATTACAAATTAAATATTGAGCATCAAAGGTCTTCTTTCGTATCAACTCAATCACCAAAACAATTCTTACATTATTAATAAATTCACTGAACAAAGTAACACCTGCCATAATAGCAATAGCACTTTAGACTTATATACCGCTTCGCAGTGCTTCATAGCCCTCTCTAAGCGGTTTACAGAAACTAGCCTATTGCCCCAACCATCTGGGTCCTCATTTGACCGACCTTGGAAGGACGGAAGGCTGAGTCAACCCTGAGCTAGTGGGACTCGAACTGCTGAACTTACTGGCAGCCGACTGTTAACAGAGGTAGAATGCAGGACTTCACTCTAACCACTG
>JANHFO010002984.1:119575-150592 GCA_032468095.1 Pareas carinatus | reverse complement strand
ACACCGCCCTGAGTCCTTTGGGAGAAGGGCGGTATATAAATCTAAATAAATAAATAAATAAATAAATAAATAAATGTGAAGATGTATGGATTTGCTGGCTGGGGAATTCTGGGAATTGAGGACCACACATCTTCAAGATGTCAAGGTTGAGAAATACTGGTTTAATGTAATGCTTGGCATGAGCCTCCCACCTACTCCTCGTCCCAAAGATTTTTATTTGGGGCCTCCTGAGAATAATCTTAACATACTGTTCTTGTCTGACACTCCATGTGATAGAAAAAACGCCAGCTATTAGCCTTCATGAGTGGCGATTGTGGGTTGCTTTTTCTCTCCTCCTAATGCTACTTGTGAGATGGTAGTGGTTTGATTATTATTGTGACCTTCTCAACTGGCTTCCAACAAAGTCAAAGGAAATCAGATTCACTGAACAACCACATGCTTCACTTAACAACTGCAGTGATTTGCTTAATAACTTTTGCAAAAAAAGGTAAAAAAGGACAAAAACTGGTTGCAACTCACTTAACAACCACTTTGCTCAATAGTGACTATTTTTATTCCAGTTGTGGTCACAAATAAAGAACTACTTGAAGAAGATCCATTTATTACTGAAAAGGTCTGAAATCCATCTCTCTTTCACTGAAGGAATGAAAAAGGTGATTCCTCCCATCATCCTTTCCTTTGAAGATTTTATACTATATTTCATACTATTCTAGAAGTACTTTCATTTATTATTAAGTCCAAAATAACAATAATTTCCAGTTTAACTTTCACACAAAAGGAAACAAATACAGATACATATCATGTGACTCATAGTCAGAGATAAAGAAATGTTTCAGTTGACAATGCTACCTTATTTTCAGAATTCCAGGAAGTTAAGCATGAACTATCTTGTCCTAGCTATCTGTAGTCTCCCTGCAAAGATCATAATGAGAAAAAGATGTCTTATAAATTGCGACTGGCTGTAATTGCTTTCTCTAAATAATGGCTGGGAGCAAATCACCAGCCTAAATTTCGATTAAAATTTAGCAAACACAACTATAGTAGACGAGATTTTCCATAGCAGTGCTTATTTTTTCCCCTTATAACTACTGGTCTAATTCAAGACAATTACAGTTGGACTTGTTCTGAAGTAATACCAAGATGGTGAAAGATAAATGCACTGTAACAAACATCTGACATGGTGACACAGCCATTAAATACAAGTTATTTGTTTTTGTTCTAAGTAGGACTGTTTTTGGAAACAAACTTGCAATTTCAACCAGCTCAGTGTGCAGTAGATAGTCTATTGACTGAAGCCAATTAATATGAGCATATGATTCCCTTGGTTCAGTGATTCCACTGAATAAATACTCTGTTTCTGGGCACAATTTAAAGCGCTGGTAATAATATTACAAAAGCCTACTGGTTGGAGATCAAATTACTGTATATTGGAAAGTTGCATTCTACTATATGATCTTTCTTGATATTAAAATATTCTCT
Organism: Pareas carinatus; assembly: GCA_032468095.1. NCBI lineage: Eukaryota > Metazoa > Chordata > Lepidosauria > Squamata > Pareidae > Pareas > Pareas carinatus. The sequence continues at coordinate 149,113 of JANHFO010002984.1, read as the reverse complement.
TTAAAGGTCCTACCATCACCTGAAGTACGATTGGTAGAAACAAGAGCTTGTTTGATGCTTGCTCCCAAAGTCTGGAACAAAGGTTGTCTACGACAAAGGAGCTTAGTGTCTCCTCCTCTCCCTTCTTACAGGTCGTAGCATATGCTATCAGAGACATTCAGAGACCAGTATACATAATGTGATACATAGAAAACAACTAATCCATTCCATTAAGGGGATACCAAGTTGGAACTACCGTGGACAATAGATTTAGCTATCTAAAATGCATGTGAATAAGCTCTTATTGATTATCTAGCTCTCCATTTGTGTCCCTCCATAAACTAGATCTTGATTCAAGGCTGGTGTTGAGGCTCCTGAGGCTTTAAGTTTTAAGTGATGAATACAGTGTCTATGGTTTCCATTGTGACCATGGTCTTGTTACAAGTAATAGAGTGTACAATTCACATCAGAAGGCATTTAATGGATCCTGTCTTTATTTTGGAGCAGATCAGAGACAAAAGACATTAATTTATATCCCTTGCTGTGATCAGAATATTTTCTCATGAAAGAGAGGATCATGCTCTGTCCCATATACTTAATGGACCTGCATGTGTTTCACAGAGTACTTTGAGATTTTCCCAACTGCATTTAATTCTATCTAATGCGGAATGTAAGGATAGACAGAACATTGAACAATATTACTGTAATGATGCTTTTGCTCAGTCTACAATACCAAAGAACTCCTGGTAGGTCTCTGATGTAACAAAGGACAGAAGTAATATTGTTTTAATCTTATCTTGTTGTTATCCATTCAGATCCTTGCAACATAAGTTATAAAAGTGGTGAAATAATAATAAATAGACAACTAGGCAAAAGAACAAATAGCAAGTACGGGGTGAGGGTTATTTTACAGTAAACTTCTTGTGCCCGATGAAGTAGGTGTCTATCCCCTAAGGCAATGATGGCTAACATTTTAGACACCAAGTGCCTGAACGAGTGGCGACTAATGAGTCATGGCTCATGACATCATTGCCGGACCACTACTCTCTGAACATGCCCATGGCCCTGTGATACTATCATCCGGTGGCATTACTCTCTTTCTGAGCATGTGCATGATCCCATGGCATCATCATCTGGTCCCACTACTCCTTTTTGAGCTCTGGGGCAATGCTGTGGTGACTTAGTTTGTGTGCCAGCAGAGATGCCCTGTGTGCCCGCTGTAGAACATGTGCCATAGGTTCGCCATCACCGCCCTAAGGTATTCTTCCCCACCTGGTATCTTACAGGATCAGACTTATGTAACAGCCACTTAGGATATAATGGATACAATTTAAATATACATAGGGCATCAGACTGTGGGAGTAACTATTCCACTATATAACCCATAATGAAAATTCTCAGATCTGGAAGAAAAATCATTTATTCAACATGCATAGGATACATTGAAGCATGCTTATATAATTGGTGTGTGTGTGTGTGTGTGTGTGTGTGTGTGTGTGTGTATGGTTTGGACAAATCCCTTGTTTTCTCAACAACATTTTCACACATGAATTGCTGTTGCTTTCTTTCTATTGCTTGGCGAGAAGGACGGACCCTATGTAATGCAACTGCCTTCCATGCTTAAGGCAAGACCAGAACTTCCAGTCTCCTAGTTTTAGCCTGGTACCTTAATTACTACACCAAAGTGGCTGTCATGATGTATGTCACTATACATATACACATACTCATACACATAAACTTATATACGAATACAGTGTGCGTGTCTGTGTGCATATTCTTTTCTTAAAAGTGTAAATTCTACAAAATCTGACAATGTCACTCTGGAAAGCTGTGGACTGCAGCTATACTAGTCCATGGAGAAGTATCCATTTTATTTACATAAAAATTGTCTCCTGGCTAGTTTTAGTATAGAGGTAGCACATTGTTAGGTTACATGAATTTAACAGCTAGTAAGAAATTCCTCATGACTACCACTGCAGTTTCTTGCGCAAATATTCATTTATTCGTTCATTTGCAACGTTTGTGTACTGTTTCTTTTCTTTTTTAAAAAAACCTTTGTGCTTTCATTTTTTCATCTATATTTAAAAGACCAATTTCATTGATGCACTTAGGCAAAAGGATATTCTATTTATTTTGCCTAAGCAAAGATAATTTGATACATTATGCATAGAAGGAAATAGGTCTGTTAAACACAAATGTTGTTTTGCAAACATATATCCTGGCTCCCAGGGATTTTAGTAATAAAATAATTTGGAAAACAGCAATAGATCATTCTCTTTTCCAGAATTTTTAGTAAGGGATCTAAAGCTGGGTAGGTATGATAGCTTTTCAGAGAGTTGGAGTTGATAGTGTGGAAACCATAACTCCCTACAGAATATATATTCGTTTTCTATGTTTCACCATGGATCAATCAAAGCAGCATTCAAGCTCAGATAGATCTCAAAATCATACTCTGCGAACAACAGAAAGCAGCTCATCATATGACCAACGATTGGTTTTCTTTTTATGATTTTTTTTTAAATTTTATACAAGGAAAAGAACAGGCGGTTCTGTTTTTACAGATAGCTTAGCAAATGCAGCAGTCATACCAACATAGAATTACAAAATTGGAAAGAGCAATTTAGCCATTGAGTTCAAGCCCAGCTCACTATAGGGGTCCAATCTAAAGCATGCTCAGCTGATAGGTTCTCCTTAACTGAAGTCTATCATTTCTTGGGAGAATAGCTTCTGCTGTTAAATTGCTCTTAAAAGCTGTGTCTTTTTTCTAATGTTCTTGCAGAATTTGTTTTCTGATAACTGCCTGCATTGCTATATGACATTCAGGGAAAAAAATGGAGAATAGATCTTGAACTTCTATCTAATTTCCTTTCAGCTACTCAAATAATATTCCTCAATCTGTTCTTCTCAGTCTTAACATCCTTCCCTTCAGTCTGCTATTCCTGATCTTAGTTTCCAATTCCTTGATCATCCTTACCTCCATTTCCATTTTCTAATCAATCTTAAGATGCAGTATCCAGCACTGGATTCAGTTTTTGAAGTGGGGTTTGACTCACACAGAACAAATTGAAGCTACTATTTCTGTGATTTAGAAAGTATGCTTTCATTGATTCTGTCTAAAATTGTAAATACTGACATTTGTTTTTCAGTGACATAATATTGTAGATTCAGATTCCATCCTCTATCAATATGCATCCAACATATACATTGAAGATGTTAATAGCACACTGAAATCACAAATCTAGCATGTGAAGTACCTGTCTGAAACTATTGTCCAGCATGATCAGTTAACAAAGAAAGAAGTGAAGATGTGTAGGTCTTTCTTGTCACAGTGTTGTGACATCCAGTAGTTTATCAAATAACTCTCCAATGTAGGGGAGTGGAAATGCAGGTGCCTTGCCCCATAGTTTCTGTTTACCTAAAGCCTAAATATTACCTAATAATTTTATAGTGTTTTTAGTTGGACACTATAGCACTATCTTAATGAAATTCTCTACATCACTACCCAGAATGACAAACTATAACCCATTTGTTTTCTGTCATCTCCTCCTCCTCTCCCTTGTAGGATATCAAGATTAGAACCAGATTTCATGCTTAATGTGGTCTCCAGTGCTTATCTCAGTGTAGCATTTATCCAAATTCTAGATCTTAAACTTGGGTACCCAAGCAACATGCCCAGGTATCTTCTGTGCTTGGTTCACAAAGCACACTGTTTGAGGAGACTGCATCTACAACGGTATAACAAACTTTTCCAATATGGAAAACACTCAAATGTGTCCAAAGTTAAAATATTTTGCTACATGCCATCAATCCGAAACACAATAGTTACTGATAAGAGTTGTAGTTGAATATCAGAACAAAACTCATGTTGAGGAAGGATAATATATTTATTTATTGATATGAATATTGCATTTGGAATTGTAATATTTCTCAACTTGTATACCAGTAGCAGGCTTTCTCATGTAAGAGGTATATGTTTGTGTGTGAGAGCCAGTTTTAAGTCAGTTTCTGACTTCTGGTAATTGCCTGTACAAGTCCCTGCAGTTTTCTTGTCAAAATATTTCAGAAGGGCTTTGCCATTGCCTGCTTCATAGAGCTGGGAGGGTATGACTGACCCAAGGTCACTTAGCTGATTTTCTGCCTAAGGCAGGATTAGAACTCACAACTCCCAGTTTCTAGCCTGATACCCTAATCACTACATCAAACTGGTACCTCTTTTAAATTAGGTTACCTTACCTTATCCTTGATAAGGGTACAATCTAAAAATATGTAAATGCAGTCAGACAATACAAAGAACATTTCTGCATTTGTGTGTGTGTGTATGTGTGTGTGTGTGTGTGTGTGTGTATTCAGGGGTTTAGGTTCCCTTATTTTTTTTCTGTTTGACTTTTTAAAGTAGACTTTTTCAATTCACTGTTTATTTAGCATCCCTCTATAATAATTTGGAATCAAAATACAATTATAAATGAGATCTGCGGAAGGAATTGTTTTGAGTAATTTCAATTTATTGACTTTTATTTTCTTTGTTTAATTTCCAGGGAGCAATAGCACTTTAGAAATCCAGCGCCAGTAGTGGTGCAAAACAGCACCATAATTTTGTGAAATCAGGGCACTTGTTTCTTGTTAGTATTATGACTGTTACAAATAAAATGGGAAGCTATTGTGCTATTTGTTTAAATCAGTGCAGCGAAGAATATTAGACAAGACCTTGGTGTTCAGTAATGAATTTTAATGATGAATGAAGTAGTAGAGTCTTAGAAAAGTGTGGGAAATCCAGACGGATTAAATTTCTTCACTGAAAGTACCAAATCTCTCTAATTCTCCCTCCCTCCCTCCCTCTCTCTCCCTCCCTTTCTTTCTCTCTCTCTCACACACACTCACACACACATCTATTCCTCTACTACTATATTTAAAAACTATTCTCTTGGTAACAATAAATAGCTTTATTCTAAAAGTAGAGATTTCCAATTACGAAGAAATGGCTTTCAAGTAGATTTAATCCAGAAGATGAAAAACAAAATGTGGACAATACATGAAATATATACAATACATTCCAGTCAAAGAATCTGGCAAAATTAGAAACATTTTTATAATGAGTGCAAAGATGATATTTTATCGGATGCTAGCCATAACTATTTTCATATATTCACAGAGTTCTAGATTTGTATCAGTTTCACCTAGAGTTGCACTCTGTCTCCATATCCTCTGAAAAACACTTTAGCTATATTATACATTTACCTCAAGTAGCATAGGTGTTTTGAAGGCAAAATCTCCATGGCACCCAATCAAGATGCATTTTTCACCTTTTTTTAAACTCAAAATATAAAAGTGGACATGTGTTGTTTTAAGCCATTAGAGAAAAGGTGTGTGGGGGAGTAGATAAAGTAAAATATGCACTAGCATATATTTTTATGTATGTATGAAAATAATCTTCAGTGATGCTCCAATAGATCAAATGCTTTAATTTACAATAGAGTCAGACTAAAGAAACAGATTCAGATTAAGTTTCTTACTACATTATACATCATGATTGACATTTTATTACAAGAGGTCCTGGAGTTACAATGGCAATGGGGATCGGAATTTGTGTCATTAAGTGATGTGGTTGTGAAGCTCGACATCGCATGATGGCATTGCTTAGCAACGGCAATCCTGGCACACTCTGTTGTCGCCATTAACCAACTCCCACGGGTCATCTTCTAAGAACCTATCCTAAATTCAAACCACCCCCATCTTGGTCCTTCCCAACCTGAGCCTCAATTCTTTCGGGTTAAAGAACGGCTTCCTCTTCTATTCCTTCCAACAGCCTATTCCTTCCGGCCACTCTGCACCTATCTTGTAGGACAGCAAACAGCCCCCAAATTGTGCAGCTTTGGGACCCTTTGTTGCACTGCAACTCGGGGGCATCTTGGGGTGCCATGCTCTGAAGCCACAAGAAGACCCTGAACTGCAGGGCAGTGCGAGGCTCCAACTGACTCAAGAAGCCCCAGCTGCCTCTATCCAGCCAAGGGTCACAGCCATTCCAGCCCAGAGGCACAGAACTAAGCTCCAACCACAAACAGGCTTGACATCCCTAAATTCTGTGCGCTCCACCATCACCCCACCCCCTCGAGCTGACCTTTCCTGCCATTTTGCTCCCACTGTTGATGTGATCTGACTGGCCTGGTCTTTCGCCGAAGCAGCTGGAAGCCGTGTGGGGACTTCTTCTGAAGGTCTTGCAGAAAAACTGCCACCTTGGGAAGAAAGCCTTGTGAAGGGTCAGGTCGAGCATGCTTGGTCAGTAAGAAAAGGACAAAGGTCAGCGTGGGCAGCAGGGTACAGGGGCTGTGGAGTGTAGGGACCAAAAAGGCAGAGATGGGGGGGGCAGGGAGACTGGCAAATGGGGGAGTTGAAGAGTCCCCGAAGTCATACATTTGGGCAGGCTACCAAGTTCCCAGATTTTGATCACATGACTGTGAGGTATCTACAATGTCTATAAAGAGGACTGAGTATGTGTACCATTCATTCAAAGCAGCCATAAATTTGAAATGTCACTGAATGAATGGTTGTAACTCAAGGACTACCTGTATATGTAAACCTAGTTTAATCTGCCATGGGCAAATCTTAATACCTTTTGCAAATGTGATGCAAATCTTGAAGCTCCAATACACAGATGCTCTACTGGGATACAGAAAGGTGCTTTGTAGTTTATTTCTCCAGGTCAGAAACGCTAGTATCTCCAATTTAATAAAACAATGCTGTTTTTAAACTTCTAATGCCTATCCTGGAAATAAAACAAACTTGGAATAACTAAAGAGCTTTCTTCCACCAGGAAGTGGCCAGTACATTTTCAGTTTAAAAGCTGGGGGAAATTAAGTCTGCTAGAACTCTGATTCTGTCTGCAACCAAGATATAGCACCACCTCAAATTTGGTTAATAACTATCCTTGACAGAGAAGTGAGATAGCCCAAATCTACACGGTAGGTCTCAAGGATAAAGTTGGATTCCAAATCTTACACAATCAAATCAAATATTAGCCTTGGGGAGGGGAAAAAACAGGTGATTACATAATTACCCTATTCTGTATCCATTCCTCTGCCGTTAATTCTAAGGTGAGGCCTTCTTATCTCTGGCAAGCTTAATATTCTAGACATAATCCTCTCCTCGCCCCCCCGCCTCTCTTTCTTTTCCGGTACAGGGAAGACGTTCAAAGTTCTGTTTCTGACTGTAATGGTATGACCATAATTACAGTGGCATTTGAGCAACAGTAGGCACTAACTAGCTGTTACTCCCACAGACATTTTTGCAAGGGACAGAATTATCATCATCACTTCCCCTGATGATTGCAAAGTATTCAGAAAATATATCACATTTATTTACTTTTTGTTAGAGCCAACAACCAATATACCCGCAGATCTTAATCCACCAGACTGTGGACCTTCCTTTGGATCATGATTGCTCTGCTTTGATATAACAATGAAGGGTAACCACATTAGGAATTCACCTGTACAAGCTGATTGCTCTAGAGCCCAAGCATGACTTCACTTCTTTGTTTTGCCCCAGAAAATCATTGTATAATTAAAGGGCTGATTCACATGTAATAGAGAATATAAGTTTTTCCTAGGCGATTCTGAGATTCATATAGGTCTTTTGTGGTATGTATCCTTATTATACATGTGCACTGTGATTCAAACAGCACATAAACTAAATAGTCCAAAACAACTGTTTATGAAGATGCTTTAGCCTTCCCATTATATGAAATATGCCATATTTAGCTAACTATTCAGCTTAACCTCCAAAAGACACAGAACAATGCTGTTATTACCTATTATGAAGTTGACACAGCCTGTTCTTACCAATAAATTAATTTCTTTCACCCTAAGTCACAGATGACAAATACAACGCCCACTGACCACATCTGGCCAGTGGCCTTCTTAGATCCGGCCCATGAGTCTGCCCTCAGGGTGAGCAAGGCACTTCCATGGTGCAGCGGCACAGGGGATGGGGGGGGTCAGTGGCGGTCATGGGCAGATCGGCAGTGGTCACAGGGGGATTGTGGGGGGGTTCATCGGCAGTCACAGGGACAACAGGAAGGGGTCAGTGGCAGTCACAGGAGGGGTTGACGGTGGCTGCAGGGCAGTCGCGGGGGCGGAGCAGTCATGGGGGAGGTGACCCACGACGGCCACAACAGCTTGGCAGTACCCATCAATGAAATTGAGTTTGACACCCCTGCCCTAAGTGGTTCCTATTCTTCTCAAGTATGACATATGCAATGAAAACAAAATAGAACACAGTGTTAAAATAACATAAATAGTGAATGGAAAAGTAACTTGATATTTTCCTTTATATTTTACCCATGTTGCTAGTATTTGGACCTTGGATACCTATTTGTCTCTTGCTATTAGAGAAGATTCTACATAAATGATGAAATGAAAATGTCAAACTACCAGCCCCTTCAAAAGACGGTGCTGTATTTGTTGAAAACAAGTGGTATTAAGGAATGGTTGCTATGCAAAAAGAAAATTATAATGAAGCAGACTTCTGTGGCAGGGAAATCCAACCAAATCCACCATCTAGTCTTCTTTAAAAGCACATGAAGGGTTCACTTGTCACAGTTACTGGTTAAAATATTTATGTTTGAAGGATAGAGACAAAGAGAACCAAGCTTTACTTGTTGGCTTAAGAAAACAATGAGTTTGCATGTAGATATGCCATAAATGTTTTTTACAAGAATCTACATAATTCTTCTTTTGTAAATTTCTCAGGGATTGCTCCTATGGAAGGGAGCATTTTTCATATATCTACATTCCCGACATCAAGAATCTAAACCATCAACAATGTCTATGGAGATTTACAGTCACCCAGGTCATGGTTGTTCCAAACCATGTGTTTTTTCAAGAGACAACTGGACTTTCTTGTTTTTCTTTGAAGATGTTTTGCTTCTCAACCAAGAAGCTTCTTCAGCTCTGATTGGATGGTGGAGAATGGAAGGATTTACATCCCTTGTGGACAGTGGGTCATTTGTATTTATTTATTTATTCTTTTAGAGAGGCACTGAGGCCACTTGGAGATTTATCTGTGTCCGTCAGGGTCACCTGAATTATGCAAATGGGTGTGGAGCTTTCTTTGAACTGCTGAAAGGACTGTGTTGTAGTGTAGACACAAGGTAGATGTCGTATTCCCCCCTGCCCTGAGAGGGGCCTGTTCAATTTTGACACAGATGGCCTCTTTGACCTCTCTTTCAAACCAGTGGTTCTCTCTGTCCAAAATGTGGACTTAGCTGTCTTCAAGAGTGGCCTCTGCTTTCAAATGCAGATGGATTGCTGAATCTTGTCCTGATGGATACAACATAGGAAAATAAACCTCTAAAAGAATGCAAATAACCAGCTGTCTGCAAGGGATATAAATCCTTCCATTAACCACCATCCAGTCAGAGTTGAAGAAGCTTCTTGGACGAGAAGTGAAATGTCTTCAAAGAAAAACAAGAAGGTCCAGTTGCCTCTTGAAAAATCACCTTTGGGACATGAATAATCAACAGTTCCTGCACTGAGGAGAGATAGATGGACAATGATATAAATAGTTCTTCACTGTTCTATGACTGAGAGGATCATGATCTTCTTGATTATCAGTCCAGGAAGTTTATAAATGAAATGTGTTTTATCTACATCCTACTGATTGATGGGAACTGTACTCCAAAACATCTGATGTCTACTGGTTGGGATGTACCTGAGGGGCCAGGAGAAAGAAAGAGAAGTGATTCTATAGTACTAGCACCCAATAAGGAAAATGCTGGCAATGAACAGGCTTGAAGAAAGGGGAACATAATCAGAAACAGGACTACAATTTCAACCTCCTGAAACCCCCTTGAGTCTGAAATGCCAACCCAGACACAGAAATTTCCTTTTTGCTGCTAATTATGCACTCAAACTCCTACATAAGGGAGTAGGCAGCACCATCCAAAGTGTATTCTGTATCACTCAGGTCTGTGTCTATTATGCTACTACACCAAAATAAGTCCGGCATGAAGGGAAATCCAAGCTATGTGATCAAAATATGGCACATCCAATACATTTAATTATACATCTCTTTGATAACACTTTGCAAAATAGTACTTTTTTGAGGGCAGAAATAACCACTTGCTTAAAGCCACCCCATGAATTTGCATTTGAGACTTCCTATCCCACAGCTTCTGCTTTTGGTCACATTCCCACACAAATTCTTGGTGTCCTTAAGAACTTTTCATTATGTAATATGTTCATGTACCAGCTGCCATGCAGCACTCCTCCACCAGTCTCTCTTCACATGGGAATAATGTGACAGAGAATAATGGAAGGAAGAAAGGAATGAAACTTAAGTTATCTGTGGGATAACGATGGTTGAGCAATTAAAAGTAACCAATGGAGATACAACTAAAGGACCAACATAAAAAGGAGCAGCATTTATTGTGCATTTTTATTACAGCTTTTATACAAACGAGATAAAAGAAATAAAAATTCTGAGAATACACATCACTAAATAACCCAGCAACACAGTCTATTCTTGGTGCTTTAGTTGTGAACCACACTGATTATTGCATGCCTGCATTGACGCTTTATTCTGAGACTTAAAAAGCTATGCACAGGGCTTTAAAAATGTGTGTCAAATAGTTAGATGCCAAAGACAAAACAAAAATGTCACCGTTCTTTGATGCAAGACCAAGTTTTTCATGCATCTGAGCAACCAGATGGGGGACAGGATTTTTCTCCAACACCATGCTGGCTATGAATGCAGGGGATCATGTTCGTAAACAAGTACACTAAAAGGAAAACACGGTAACAAACAAAGGCATATCAGCCTTGAAGTAAACAGGGTAAGTAGATGGATGGTTAAATATGAGTCATCCCTAGTGCTGTAGAAAGCAACGGTGAGAGAGAGGAGACACAATGTTATTTTGTGCCACCCTCTATATTGACACATCCCTATTTCTGAGCATAAGAGGATGAATTAGTACATCTGTAAATACATCATCCACACCATATATTAGGTATGTTACATAATACTGCAGAGTGATGGAAGAGAATCTCGGAAGTGCATGTTCTTTTACCTTGATGAGAAAGAAATAACAATATGCTAACTTACCCACACAAATACCAAAGTACCAACACAGATTTCTAATGACTGTTAAATAGCACTTAAGGTACTTCTCCATGCACCACTTCTCCGTTAGAAGTGTATTTAATGCTACCAACATTTCCCAACCTGCTGCCTTGTTGATGTTTCAGATTACAGGCTGAACGTCTCTATTACTGACATGCTAGCTAGGTGAAATCGCATTTTCTAACCTTGTTTACCTGACATAAGAGATGTAAAGTTCATCTTTTCAACAATTTCTCATGAGCCACCATCATTTTGGCTTGCATATCCATATATGGAATCTCATCAGTTTTCTTATTATCTGTTTCTAGCTGGAAATGATTAAAAGTTTTTACTGAATTACACCAATTAAAACGGATAAGAAATCTTAGAATGAAATCACTGAATGCTGATTTTTTTTTTAATCCAAGAGAATTAGACAATGCTTATTTTGGCACATTGTTCTCATTGATGGTTACCATGTAACAGGAGTTTGTGGTGTCAGCAGCCATCAACACTGAAGCCTATACTACTGGTATGGTATGACTTACCCTGTTTCTCTGAAAATAACACCCTAATTTTTCAGGATGCCCGTAATATAAGCCCTACCTCAAAAATAAGCCCCAGATAAAATCATTAGTCAGACGGGCGCATTTAGTACCGTATTTCCCCGAAAATAAGACCTAACCGGAAAATAAGCCCTAATGTGTCTTTTGGAGCAAACATTAATATAAGACCTGGTCATATTTTCAGGGAAACACAGTATAAACAGTTCAAGGGGAAGAGGGAAGAGTAAGCATGAGTTGCTTTTCAATGTGAACATTCTTTAAAGCTGACACAAAACTAAAAAGGGGCTTCGTGAAATCCCACATATAGGGCTCAGAAATAAAATCCCATTATGTTTAAAGCGGTTCTCATTGGATCCAAAACGACAGAAGGTATTTTGTCAATAGGGTCAGTGTTGTAGATAAAGATCCAGACCCAGGCTGCGCTCAACAGGCAATACTCAAGAGACGGACTTTTCCTCCACATCGCAATCATCTCTGGAATGGGACAAAAATCTCGATACCAGCTCCCCACCCCGCCCCCAGTTGCTGGCTCTGTTTCTCACAGCAGACGACTGTAATTGAGTGCAAATCTTTCAGGGTGGTTTCTAGCTGCTTCCTCTTCGAGTCTTTTTGATTTTGTTAAGCGATGCCATTGCATTAGATGTGGGCTGGGACCCACTGGAAGGGAGACAGAGAGGATTACCACCAAAATATATTCATCACAAACTTTTAGAATCTCTTCTTGTTTTACTTGAAGAAGGGCAAATAAAGAAGGAAGAGATACCTGGCCTGGCAGTCCTGTTGGCGCCATTCCCTTTGCCAATGCCACCAATGCTGTCTCCTCGAGTCAAGATGGAAATGCCACTGAAGCTGCTGGCTTTGGTGACTGGAGGCCGCAGATTGCGCGTCGAGCCATCAGAGTCTGTGCTACTCCACGGCCGGGGCTCCAGGGATTTCAGGTCACTCTCTGTGCTGCTCTGGCGGCTGCCTGAAGCCCGGCTGAGCCCGTCTCGGTTACCCCTGTGTCAGGGATGGCACTGGTTAATGTCATCATGGACCAGAAAAGGCACAGCATGTCTAAAAACATTCAAGACGTCAATGTTTTGGTATCAGAACAGCAGACACATGAGCACAAGTAGCTACACCGTGAAGGGCCAGCTCAGAGCTACTGGCCTTCACACAGACGAACGTGTAGGCAGATGGACCTTACAGACTGCTCCTGGAGAAAGAGGCGGAATGGTCAGCATCACAACATTTGGTGACAATCAGAAATGGATCCAAGTCAAAACTGCCCTGCAGATGCACTCGTAACAAGTGCTCTAACTGAAAATCCAGGATGGGTTCAACCATGCCCGTGCCCCTGGCATCAGAATTCAGATATCCCTCCTAACTCAGGGAGCGGGTGTTTCCAGCAGTCCATTTAACTTAAGCAGTGTAAACTGCAGCATGGGCATCGTGAAAGCTTATCTTTTGTGCTAGATAGCGGTTGGAATGTTTCCCTGTGTAGCACGGACCTGTAACTGCTTCTTACAAACCCTGTCAAAATACCTCAGGGCTCGAAACAGAGAATCTGCACTACATCACTAAGCGAGGGCAAATCGGTGCGAACTGGGAACAGAGCTGCAAGAAAGGTGTGAAAATACTGGCAGTCTAGTTCTGTATGTGAGAAGGTACAAATGAAAAACAAGACTGTTCCTAAATTTCGGGACAGAATTAGACAGGTTAATTGGAAAACATTTATTACAATTACAGGGAGTTGCATAACAGTAAGGATAGCAGGAGTGTTTAAGCCTCCAAGAATACAGCTCAACAATTCCACAAGAAAAAATAGTTCAGAACCAAGTGGGGAAGGACAATCAATGTATTTAATATTGAAAGTAATCTAGGAAAACTCTATTGGGCTGAAAGGACATTGATAGGTTTGGTACTGCATGCCCGGGCTGAGATTATATTAGAACTCGCATAGCTTGAAACCGAAATATACATAGTCAACACCATGCTGTATCTCAAAGCTTTACACAGGACTTTCAGCTTCAGACGTCATGTTTACAATCGCTGGGAATAGAAGCTAATTGGTTTTAAATACCAAATGCCAATAAATACAACTCTATTAACTAACTACTAATAGTGGCATACACTCCTTCAGACAACAAGCATGGTTTAGATAAGAGCGCATTGAGAAAAGAAAAAAGGCTCAGCACCCAATGCTTGAAAATGAGGAAAGGGAGGGGGAAGGGAAGGATTTATCGATCCAGTAGGTATAAAATGTATATCTTTTTGCAGAGATGCTCTTTGGGTGCAACTATCTTAAATCTTTGGTCTCCAGTTTACTTATATAATGTTTTATTTTTTTAACAGCGTGGTCTCATGACGTCATTGCCCGGCACCGCTACTCCCTTTCTGAGCATGCTCAGTTCTAGGCCGATGCTGAGGCAACTTGGCTCGTGTGCCAACAGAGAGAGCTCTGTGTGACCGCTGTGGCACACGTGTCATAGGCTCACCATCACTGCCCTAGGTGGATATTCTATTGATGATGATCAATTACAGGATAAATTCCTCCAGCTTATTTGTACCCACAACCTACTGAACTCCATGTGTTCAAACAAAGTTCCACATTAGACTTGCAGTTGAATATGGAAATGGCAGTCCAGAAATCTAGCTACTGAAAGGTGGCCAAGTTTCAAAGTTGGATAAGGAGCTTCAGCCAGATGTAGAGATCATAGCAGGCTGCCTTTCAATCCAAAAGAAACACTCCCCCTCCCACTAAAAAAAATCATACTTGCCTAGTTGATAAGAATCAGCAATTCCAATCGGTATTTTGATTTCTCAATTCCCCCATCATATGTCAAGACTGGAATATTGGGAACAGGTGGTTTTGGTTTGTCAATATTAAAATGAGTAAGTCAGACTTCGAAAAAGCTTCAACCAACAGAAAGGACTGGATGGTAAAATGAACCCTAAATCTATTGTGTCAAATTGAAAAGTCACTTTATCATTACAGATATAGCGAATAGAGACTATTCTGGCCAATTTCTGTGGAATACATAATGTACAGATCTCTACTATACATTGGTGAACAATGGGGAAAAAATCAAGGAAGTGAACACAGAACCTGAAGATTTTATTACAGTGAGAAAATTTCGGAAGCAAGCAGGGAGAGATAGCCAAAGTCATTGCCAATGGCTTACAAAAAAACGTTGTCAGTATTTTCATTTCTCCATTAACATCAGAACAGAACAGAAAAAATATATCTATGGAAGAGATTAAAAAACATACTCTGTAATCTGAATGTCAAGTTACTGAAACTGGCTACAGTTTGAGATATGTAGACAACCTTAAAGCATACTCTGGACACATTAAGTCAGGGGTTTATTTTATAGACAGCATGGGAAGAAAAGTTGAAGAGCAGTGTTGATCACTTGTGTTCATTTTAAGATGGTTTCTCCAGAAGAACTTTCATACAGACTGTATCAACAAACCTCATTTGACTAGCAACCTGTTATCAATGTTTACTAGCCAATTCTACCATATTTTCCGGCATATAAGGCGACCCCGGCACTGAAGCTCTGCCTTTTAACTTTCGCGTTTCGCCAGCGATCAAGCCTCCAAAACCGGTCCTGGGAGAGAGACAAACAGGTTTTGCCTCTCGGCGGCGGCGAGCAGGTTCAAAGGCGTCGCGACTCTTCTGCTCCACCCCTGCACCAGCTTTTGTAAGTTTAGTGGCTAGATCAGCAGCTGCCACGGTGGGCTGAGGAGAAAACGTGGGTTATCTTCCCCCCAAAAAAACCGTGAAGGGGAAGAAGGCGAAACTTAAAAGGTAGAGCTACAGTGCAGGTGTCGCCTTATATGCTGGGTCGCCTTTTACGCTGGAATATACGGTAACTCATATCACTTTTTTATATAGGAACAGATATAAGCTTCTGAGAACAATGGCCTCCATGCTGAGTGTCCTCCAGCAACTTCAAAATCTTGATTGCATCTTACCACCTGAAAGGAAGCTGGCATGCCTATAGGTGAATTTCTTATCTATAGGTGGTTGTGTTTTGGTTAGGTTTCAACAAATTATCCCCAAGATCTAATAACTGATCCTAATAATTTTTCTGGAAAGCACACAAGGCAGTCTTACAAGGCAACTGAGTTTTGTGGCTGTTATTAAAAGTAACAAAACCAAAGACCAATTCAGATGTGGAACACAGTGCCCAAGAACAAATTCCAGTATGAATCTCATTGACGTGAGCAGCAGCTACACAAGAATAACTCCAGTTCAACTCTGCTAGGTATTGTTTGGACTTCGATGCTCACAATCTGCTACTCAGACCTTGAGCAAATATTATATTCTATAATCACAAAGCAAAAGCACTTATATCATGCCATGCAGACTGCTCTTATTAAAGTATATCAATGCAGTCCACAAAACCTAACTGCTTGTTTTCCCAAGGTAGCAAAAGCAACGTCAATAGATGAGTTACATGCTAAAGGTAACCATGGAAAAAGAGTTAACACAAGAAAAGAATGAAGAATTCTCCTTGATCCTGTTCCTATTTATACATTTACTTCAGGAAAGTAGAAAATTAGGATTTGGCATCACAATTTAGGATTTGCAAGGTTCTTTTCTCTTATATTGTTAACAAGGAATTTTAGAAAAGGTAATTAGGTCCAATGTATCTTAGATACTACAAATTCATTCAATGAATATCAGTTTTTAGACTTGACGTTTTCCAAAGGTTTAGGTTCTATTCAAGCTTAGGAATCATGGAGATATTGTAGTTTATAGGAAAAAATTACTATAAGCAAGGTACTTTTTTTTTTTTGCAAAGTCAGCAGTTTCAAGTCCAATAGATTTAAAACTTCCAAATATTTGGTGAATCTCTGTGGTATGGTACAAAGAATTCCAATTATTACTGGCATTATAGTTCATTTTTTTTCTCCCCAAATTCTTCAACTTTGAATTACAAATCTTAGCAATTTTTCTATTTTATATCAATTCATTTATGTTAAAATATTTCTGTGTCTATGAACATCCAGTTTTTTCCTCAATAGCAATCATATCTGGTGTGCTTTTTAGTTGTCTATTGGTCTGTATTTTAAAACCCAAGATTCTGATCTCATTTTTTGATGTTGCGCCAGTAGCTTTTTAATAGTAAAGTCAAGTTTTGTACATACATTTTAAAGTACAATTTTTGCACCAATTTCATGGTATTGATAATACACTCTGAGCAATTTTACTGCAGCAACTAATGAGATGATCTACATGTTCATCTTTGCTCTTACACATTATTTGCTATAACTTAAAATATATTCAATTTTGGCTTTGATTATCCATAACCTATGCTGCTATGATTGTTCTTCTTTGCTTCTTTTTTTTTTAAATCCAGATTTTAGCTGCAGCCAAGTCAAGTATTGATGTGATTTCCCCTCCAATATCATGAACAAATTTAGATTTTCCGGCATTAGGTTTTCAATGCTTCCTTTTTGTAATCTTCTTTTTTATCATTTTTGCTGTTCTTTAGGGTTTTGTTTTGTTTTTTGCATTGCTTATGCTGCTGCTATTCTTGACCTGTACTTGAGTTATTTTAATGAAGTGACTGAAGGGAGAAACCTGAGCAAAATAGAAATTCTTATTGACATATTCAGCCAGGTGAATGGTACTCATGATTTTTTTACTGAAAAGATTACAAATTTGTAATATGCGTATATATGTGTATGTATTTGGTTTTGATCTCATTTTCATAGTTTGGATGCTGCTTCTTCACCCAACACTATCAGTAGAAGCTCAACTGAGCTTTGACTCTTTGCTTTGGGCTGGTAAGCAGACTCTAAATTTCAAAGACTCTAAAATTATAATCATGCATATTTATATTCACCCAAGCTGTTTTGCAAAGGTTCTGCCCTTGATGATCCCAAGACAGAGGGCCTTTCCATAATGGCATCCTCACAAATATAAATTCCTGAAAGCTCTGAAGCCATTCTTGTGGACTTGGGGTGTCAAGAGAAGACAACTGGGTTTCTTAATTAAGTTGCAGAAATCCAGATTGCTGGGGTTTTAAATCTTGTGCAGATTTTGCTAAGTTTATTTTCAACATTTCTAAATGTATGCTGCTTTCTGAATACATGACTTCGTCTCTTATTTTATATTTACTTTCTACACTTTTCCAGTGTAAGTTGCTAGAAAGCTTTGTGTTCTTGGACAGCATGTAGAGGCAAAGATCTTGATCCTTCCCTTGTCACAGCACTTCTGAGAGTAACAAGAGTGGTCTGTGAGTGCACAGAGAGACTTCAAGGATCCCCCATTAGCCTGTCCCTTCACCTTTTTGTATAAAGAAGCTGATGCCTATTCTTAAAATGCATTCCTGGACTTGGGAACAAAATCATCAATCCTGACTGTTACCGTTGTTGCTGTTTTTAAAAAAAGCAGAATTAACCTATAGTGAAAGGTAGACTTAACTTTCTCCCTCTTCATTGCAAAGGTCCTTTTCAAAGGTTTGTTAAGCTCAACTACCCCGCTGGCATACAATGACTATTCCAACCCTCTGAAGAGAAAGGTTATAGATAGGTAGAGAGCAATAGTTTAAAGCTTAATCCCAGGCATCTTCTTCATACTGGGGTGAGGAAGACTCCAGTCTGAAGCATCAGTGAATTCCTGTGAAACACAGCCAGTAGCCTTGAGGTGTATGAATCCATGATCTGTCTTGATATAAAGCAGCTTCCTACGCTGAGCCATATGAAATTTATTTTGAGAGAACAAAAGCCAGCTTAAAATTTGATCCTGTAGTTTTACTGGCACCCACTTCATCACAGAAGGTTAAAGAAAACCAGGTGAATTACAAAAGATACCCGATTACATCTTCCAGAAGCATCAATAGATAGTGGAAACAGCTGCAACAAAGACTGAAGTGTTTTTGGGTTGTTGGGGTTGGTTTTTTTCCCATCCATTTTTCCATCCTAGTTCTTGGTAGGGCTTTAACCCGAAGCTTACTTACTCACTCGGACGTCAGCTGCATGGGAAGTGAGAGGATTTACTTCCTAAGTAAATGCTCTCAACCCCCACCTCCCAACCATAAAAAGTCTTTAAGCACCCTTTTTCTAATCTTTTTTGTGGGAGAAGAAAAAACAGAAAGTGATGTTGCAAAAGATATGATAACTTGAAGGACTCGACAAAGCAGCCATGCATGGGGCGAACTTGCTCTGCAAGACAAATGTATGCAAGAAATCACACAGAGGTACCTAAAGATCTGTCGCCTTTTGTGAGAGCTAGAAGAAAAGCCTTCTTTGGCGAGTCTGTTGGTTAACATCAAAGAAAAAGCATTGTTACGGGGTTTCAGGATCCTCAAGAAAGATTGAAGATTAGAAGGAAGCATGCACAAGCTTTACTAACCTGCTTTCATTCAGGAATCCATTTTGGCCGGACTAACATCAAGCAGAGCCGCACAATTTGAAACAGAAAGAGAAAGAAATCTCATTAGACAATGATTATGGCAGGATGAAATCAAGATGCATCTGAACAATCCAAAAGGGGCTCCCTCAAAGCCCTCTTAAAACTTTTCCATGGCTACAACTATCAGGCAGAAGATCTATAATGGAGGAGGGGGACATGCTCATTTGACCTTACACAAGCTCCAGGTCTGTAATTTATATTAACCTTCATATATACAGGCAGTCCTCGGCTTGCAACCATTTAGTGACCATTCCAAGTTACAACGGCACTGGGGAAAAAATAACTCATGGCCATTTTTCACACTTATGACAATTGCAGCATCCCCAGGGTCATGGGATCAAAATTCAGACGCTTGGCAACTGACTTGTATTTATGACAGTTGCAGTGTCCCACGATCATGTGACCACCCTTTTGCGACCTTCTGGCAAGCAAAGTCCACGGGGAAGCCAGATTCACTTAACAACCATGTTGCTAACCTCCAACTGCAGTGGTTCACTATGCAACTGGGACAAGAAAGTTCGTAAAATGGGTCGTAAAACTCAGTTAACTGTCTCACTTAGCAACAAAAATGTTGGGCTCAAATGTGATCGTAAGTTGAGGACTACCTATACAAGCTTACTTGTCTGAGTTGGCTATGTGGCTATCTTGGACCTAAATGTAGGACTGGATAAAACTTAGCTGCTTAACTTGACCAACCTTCTGTTTCTGTGTCTTAAAAACGTATTGTAAAAAATCTTCATAATTGTACTGTATTTGCAATTTTCTGCTGATTCCTGTTTGTGTCCCAGCAAATATATAAATGATTCAGTGTTTGATTAAACAAAAATCAACTTATGGATACATAGAATATTGAATATTTTCTGGGTCCCATGAAAATGTATCCATGCTTACCTCCCGTGCAAATATGCGTTCTCTAACCCTCTGATATTCCTCTTCTCGTTCTTCTATGGATTTGCTCCTTCGTCCATCTTGCAGTGGGATCCTAATCTAATGACAAATAGAACTTTGTTCAGTTAAAGTCTTACTCTGTACCAAACTCAGTAGTAAACCACATGCATACAAACAGCAAATATTCTATGAATAAGCTGGTTGAGAGCACAACACATCGCATAGATTTTCCAGGTAAATTAGTCTGCTCTGAAAATATTTCTAGGTTTAGCAATACAAGCAATTTTTAAAAGCCCTTAATAACAGTATTTGTGACAAATAAAAACTAAGAATTATTTTGCATTCAATCATCATAGCTTGCATGTATAAATCAAGCCCATGCAGTCCATGTAACAGGCAATCTGGCAGGCACAACATGATCTTACCTCCAAACTTATAGCACAATATCTAAATCTAATATCTAAACTGGAAGCTATCCTTTTTTGTTAAAAGGAATAACAATTGAGCATGGTCCCTTCTTCACTTTCTAGTTTACCAGAATTAAAATAATCTCACACATAGAAAAAAAATGATGCTCTTAACTCTCAGGTTCCAACAATTACTGTTCTTAAGTACAATGAAAATATAAGACCGTAAAAAGAGCCCCACTGGATCAAATCCACAACCCATCTACATAGATTGTATGGATTTTTATTTCCCGTCTACATAGATTGTATGGATTTTTACTTCCTTGGTTGGTTACTTCAGTTGATTATTTGCAAATAGCAATAGCGCTTAGACTTACATACTGCTTCATAGTGCTTTACAGTCCTCTCAAAGCAGTTTACAGTTTACAGCCTATTGTCCCCAACAATCTGGGTCCTCATTTTATTGATCTTGGAAGAATGGAAGGCTGAGTCAACCTTGAGCGGGGTGAGAATCGAACTGCTGGCAGTCAATAGATTTAGCTTGCAGTACTGCATTCTAACCACTGTGCCACCACAGCTCAAATGGTATTTAAGGGATACTGCTTGTGATTTCAGAAGAAGTAAAGAGTGGTCACTGACAGTCTAATGTACCAAGTAGCTGTCCAGTTCCTCTAAACTAGTGAGCTATAATTCACCTTCAGCGCCTCAAAATTCCACTAATGACTATGTGGTATAAAGGGCCACCTTCTTCTATTTGTTCTGAATCTCTCCACATTTAGCTTAAATAACTGGCCCCAAGTTCTAACACAATGAGGAAAAAGCATGGATTGCATGTACACACTTTGGATTATGTAATTAACACTTTGCAGGTTGAGTTGAATTTGCAACTTTGCAATCCATTCCAGCTCGTCCCGTAAACCTTTTCAAAAAATATGTCTCTATGACACTCCTATCAGAAAACTAAATGAGCAAAAAGCTTCATCACCAGCCTTCCTGCAATTTCTTAAATCCCCAGTCAATATGTCCAAATCTGTTATCATGCTACTAGGAATTACAGGTTGTTGTCCCTTCACTACCAGAGGGCACCAGATTAAAGAAGGCTGCTTTCCATATAAACATGATTCTGACTGAATGATATAAAATGTTTTGTGAGAACTTAACCAGGTAAATAAATATTGCAAAAAAGCAGTCAGTTTTAAAAAAATCAAAAATCAAGTGGTGAAAACCAATAAATGTGATCGCTGTTTCATTAATTATGGGAATGCAATCAGGTAAGGTTATACATGGCCTCTCCTACCTGATTATCATCTCGATCAATGCTGGCATCATCTCGCTTGAGGATAAACCTCTGTGGAAAATCAGTGCTCTTCTCATCTTTGATGTGTTCAGAGAACCTCTGTTCAGGGCTGTAGAGAAGACCCAAGCCAATTTTTAGCAGATGAAATGGTGAAGCAGTCAGGATGTGAAAGAAGTAAAACATTTGTTCCTGTGCTCAATACATCAATGTGCCTACGAGGAGATACTAGGTTCACAACTGCATACACTAGATTTCTGCCAAGCTGTCCTCTCCATTCCCCAAGAGGCTTCCCTTCAGACCACGTTTGGTCTATCCTTAATACTGGAATACCTATACTATCCAGATCAGAAAAAGCATTATACTTGGAGCAGAATTTCATCCACTTACCAAGCTTTGGTCCAATAAGAAGCTTTGCGGTGGGAGACTCAAGAATGTTTGTCTCAGAGAAGCCAGAGAAAATTTCCTAAATCATGTTTAGTACTGAGGTGTTATTTCTGATAAAGAAATAATAATAAGGCTTATTGGGACAGATTGTTCTTTTCTTTCTATCTACGTGTCCATGAACTAGATCCTCTAGTGCAGGCTGGCTGGGGAATTCTGGGAGTTGAAGTCCACCTGCCTTAAAGTTGTCAAGAATGGGAAACCCTGCTCTAGCATAAAAAATCTCACAGAAAATGCATTTTCACCTTTGTTGTTGTTGATTCTGCAAAGCAACCTACCCAGCAAAGCAACCTAGAATCTTATTTCTTGCTTTAAATGAGAAGTTTCAATTTGAAAACCTGTGCAAAATTTGGAATAATTCAAAAATCACCTGAGCCATTACCCTATGGAGGGGGCGGGGAACAAAAGGGATAAAACCCATTCTTGTTCTTGGCTCCTCCTCCTCCCTCCCCCACAATTTTAGGATAAGGGCAATCACTGAGAGGTTGTCACAAAGAGCTTTGACCGATATATTCCATTTTTGTCATTAATCAATTAGTCAAAGGGAAGGAAAGACAAAAATAATCTCAAGGTTGCCATAAGCAGCCTGCGCAAGAAGCAGTAAAATATGAGGGCCATAACTTTACAGTTGTAGGATTTGTTGGTTGGAAAGAGCTTTGACCATTCCAAAGAGCAACAGAAACGTTAAAGGACTAAAAATGTAATTTATTTCCCAGTACCCCCTTCCTAACCAAAATGCATTCTTGCCTTACATTCTTGTGTTACCGGTCTTGTTGATAATGACAGCTTTCCCAGTTTGGTCTACGTTGTGGTCCATGCCAAAATAGGCAGCCACCCGATGTAGAAGCATTCTGTGGTATGAAGTCATTTGAGGAAACTTCTTGAACTGATTGCTGACCACAGTAAGGGCAAAGTGGAAAGAGAAGAAAAAAATAAGATGATAAAAAACGTAAAGCCATGAAACACTACGTTGCTTCAATTAAAAATGTCGTCTCAGAATAACTTAAAGTTCTTTACTAAAGCAAGGGTGCAATGAAGCAACTCTGACTTTTAAAAGCTGACCAACTATATACAGAATGAAAAATGCAAACTCAGATTGCCTTGCCATTACATAAAATGCCTCAGGCCTATGAATTGAAACAAAACGTTAGCTGGAGGAGAGAGACACTGACTGTGAGCAATAACAGGTTCTACAGGATGTCTTCGATGAACATAAACACTTTCTAAAATATAGCCATCTGCAGAGAACATCCTGATATATATAAGGGAAAAAGCCATTAAGGGAAAGAATAACCTGTGGACATTCATTTTTGACATCTTCAGCATCTCTTGAAAAGTCTAAATCAAAACTAAACATTTATTTGTCAACCCAGTCTCCTTTTCTATTGCAGCTGAAAACCCAGCAACCAGAATAACCTTGAGCTGTCCAAGTTCACTGTGACAAGAACAAGAATCAATAATTAGCTTTTACTATTAAAAATGCTATTTTTATTTTATTGACATACTTAGACTGGGAAGGTAGCCTTAATTGTTTCCATTTTTTAAATTGAAAATAAAACATTAACCTCATATATATTAGAATCAAGACAGTCCTCGACTTTTGACCACAGTAGAGCCTGGAATTTCAGATATAAGTTGAGGCACCTCATGACAGACTCGATTTTATGAAAATTTTTACAACAACCACAGAGTGAGTCACTGTGGTTTTGAAGTGAATCACGTGGTTGTTAAGCAAATCCATTCTTCCAAATGGTGTTTTTTACCAGAAACCAGCAAAACACGTCCGAAATCAGTAATAAAAAAAAGTGGCACGTTGGAACCAATCATAAATGCAAATGCTACCAAATGTCTGAAATGCAATCAGATGGCCTTGGGTAGGGGGGAGGACAGTCATAACTTCAAGGATGAGTTGTAAGTAGTTTTTTTTAAGTCCATCGTAACTTCAAATAGTCATTAAGCAACCAGTTGTAAGTCATGGAAAACCTGTAGTATCCCATCAACTGATGCTTGCCCTCCTAAATTTACAGTCTTCCATAACATGTTTCTCTCCAGAAGGGACAGCAAATTCCAGTGTTTTCTTCTTTTGATCATTCTTGAATTTTAGTTATAACACATCTGTAAGGTTCCAACTGGTGGCAGAACAAATAAATATTTGTTTCTATATGAGTAATGCTCAACTAGATCTTCCTGAAAACAAAAATGTGGGCAACTTTGGTCATTGGCTCCATGGCAGTTGGTGGGTTAAGTTATCAGAGACACTCTAATTCAGCAAATTTAACAGGTAAAACGGTCAAGTTAACTACTATACAAAGCATAAATTCATTTAATACCAATGCAGGCAACTAAACCATCACTAACAACTTGGCATTATTGCCTTACTGATACAATATTGAGATTTTATTAAAATCATTGCCATTTAAGTAGTCCAGAAAAATCTTCCCATCTATACTACTAGTTTATTCAGTACATCTGGGAGTAAAGTGGTCTCTTCTAGGATGAGCACTGAAGCAACTCTTCTTATAATTTTATGCAATGAACAGCTTGTACAACCAATCCATTTCAAGTCATGTACACTGGTCCGAGGAATAACGACTTAAATATTGATATATTACAATGTTAATATTATATGCACATATACCTATGTAAGTAAGCTGCCCAATGTCATTTGGCATCAGCTGATATATAAATACCGAGAGAAATAAACCTTTTAAAACATGAATCATAACATAGCTCTTGGTTGAATCTTGGTATATTCGGCCCCAAACAAGCAGCTGTCAGAGTAGAATAGTTGAGTATAGGAGTCACTTCGCTTTATAATCAGAATAATTCTGGAATTAGATTGGGCCAATTACAAGGACCCAGAACAGTGATCCCTTATAATCAAAGCGGCAAACCGATAAATCTCCAGTCAGACTTTTCATATTGCAGTACTTTTAGCCAGCTGAATTTGTGATTTTTCAGCTAATCCTAAAAAGGTCGGCTGGGCATTACATGATTATATTACACACACACACACATACACACACACTGATTATAGACCACTGAGGCTTAGCAGACATGTTTATTATAGACTCTAAGATAGCTTTATCGTAAAGGGCTGGAAGGTTCCTTGACAAATAAATGAATAGCTGCACAGTCAATTTAAGATGCTTCTAGCACTGGAGAAGATAATGATAAGCTGACTTTATTTTTATATCAACTTTTTATTATGCTGAATTCAGAGAAAACTGCACAAGCTGCAATTTATGCAGAGAAGTACAGGTGTAGCAATAAGTCTGACTGTGTAAAAAAATAAAACGTTGCCCATAAAATGGAGATGGCTTTTGACTTGTTGGATACCCCTGCCCTAAGGGATGCCCTGAATTTGTGCATAATTATGCATTCAATTATGACTGGAAGGGCCCAGGCTGAAATCTTCATTTAACTCAAAATGCCTTCTGAATGATTGAGAATAATTCCAAAGATAAAACTTGGGTGGGAAAGAAGAATTTTTAAAGCTATCCTAAGCTGCTTGGAGAAAGAGAAAATGGAACAAAATGGATCAAAAAGGCTTTGTATTTTTTTTGTTTCTGGTTCAGTTAGGAACCAGAGAATTGTATAACTGGGAATAATGTCTGCTACGTTCAGGAGACAAACAAACCAATGGAGGAAATGGAAAATCCATAGTTCCTCTATACAAGTCATGAAAAAAACAACCCTCTGACTAAGTCATACATGCAAATGTATTAACTCTTAACCTGTCGAGGAAAAAAGGAGAAGGAAACAGAGCACCTGTACTTTCACCAAATGGAAGATTTCCATCTTGATACAAGAAAGCTTGTGGTCTCTACAGTTACCCTTACTCATAAATCAACCCACATTACTTACTTGTTATCACTAATAAATTCCAGGATCTCCTGTTCTAATTTTAGCAGCATCATTCTATCCCTGTTAAAGAAAATCAAGGAGACATAAAATAAAACATTCAGTGCAGGAAAAAAAGTCTCTTTGAAAAAATCGGTAGATATATGTTCTCCTCTTTTCTAATACTAAGCTAAGAGCTCAAGGTAGTTCAACAACAAAGGCACTGTTACCTGCACTGACAGATGTAAAACAGATGCAGCAAATTAAAAGCAGCACTTTTTGGTTCAGGCAAATTCATTTCTGCATAGAGACTAGAAGCATTACAAACCCATGGGCTCTTATACAATTTCTATTATTAAAGAGAAACAGTCGATCAAAACATAGTTAACGTGAGGCATTCAGTTTTGATGCTGTTTATTAATGAAACAGCAGAAAGTACAGTAGAGAATATATTTAAAGAAGGATTTTTAGAATTATCACAGCTCTTTGTAACTGCGTAACTCAAATCCATTTCCCCCTTTCTGTTCTTGCATTTATGATATATTGTATATGCTAGATTACAAATGTATCATAGAAGGATATAAATGAATCTATTTTAATCAAAGTCGGTGCTGCTAGATAGCTGGCATAATCAGTGGTTCAAGCTTTAGAGAAAGAGGGGGCCGATCTCAAATAACCAGGAAACCATGAAGCTTACTTAGTAACTAATTCTAGGCCAGTCACATTTTCTCTATCCAACCTATGCCACAGGGTTATGTGCATTCTTCTTACATCTCTAGACATACCGCAAAATGTAAATGAGCAAGAAATAAGTAGCAACAAGCTTGCATCATTAATGATTCCGCCTTTTCGTGATTTTCTAACGCGTAAGATGAATGACATAACAAAGTTTAAGATCACAGTTCAGTAACAACATGAGTAGGAAACCTGTAAGCATCATATTACACTAAGAAAAACATAATGAAATTTTATTCATCTATTACATATGTCAGATAATCTACAGACAGGTTCTACTTTCCTCTGCAAAATGCTGTCCTATTATATTGGACTACATGACTAGACAGACCACAGGGTAAATTCTCACAAATATTCTGATCCCCATTCATGATAAACTGGTAATGGTAAAGGAAAGGGAGATATTAATGAAGTTGTAGACTAATCAGCAGTAGTCTAAGAACTATCATCATGATTCCTTCAAGCACTCTTACCAAGAACCTGGGCATTAGACAAAGCCCAATTCCTTCCAACTCCAGATCTCACTGTTGCCATGTCAAGCTCAAGTCTTTTCAGAGCGAGATAAGCATATAAGTGCTTAGGAGTGAGGTAAACTGAGAGAACGCTCTAAAATATATGTAATTCATGTTCATGATTATTACATCATTCCAGGATTTCAGGAGGGCATGGAAGGCTGCTTAGCTGCTCGATCCTACCCTTAGCAGACACATATCAACATAAACATGTTAGATTTTGGGCACTAACACTACCCTTGGCTATATATGTGCCTCTCATTTTTAATTCTGCATGCAGTTGCAGGATCCACGACACAACCACTCCTGGAACCTACCTTGGATTTTTCTTCAGTGTATTTACTAAAAATTCATGCAAATCTATTCCAGTGGAGTCTGTGTATTCCTGGCTGGAATCTATAACAAGACAATAGAAGCAGACTCAAGAAATGACCTACTTATAGAAAAGGAGAAAAAAGGAAAAAAAGAAAAAAGGGAGGGAAGGAGGGTCTGGTGTTCAAACACCTTAGTTTAGCATAGATGATAGAATGGAGACAATTTTAGTATAGTCTTTTCCATCCATTTGGATAGTCAAATGTTGCACTATAATTCCCTTTGTGCCAAAATACTGCTCAGAATAAGAATAAATAATAGGAGCTATAGTCCAACTCAAGTAAAGTCATAGTTCAGAGCCTATAAGGTATTTTCTGACAGATATTACATGCACTTCAATGCACAGTCCAAACTTCTCCCTTTAAATCCAACTTTAAACCATTAGGCTAAATTAGAGAGTAAAATTAATTTTAATTCACTATGAGTATTTTCTTTAATGTCTAGTTTACCATAATGGAAAGGACTTTCACCTTGTCTATCTCCTAAAATCATGAATATATAAATCCAGACTACAGAATGATAAGGAAGGGTTTATCTGATCAAAGTATGTTGTGATACATCCCAGAATTTCTGTTATGAAACATCAGCCTCTATCAATGTAATCAATGGATTTGAGATTTTTTTTAAGGTAGCAAGGGGGGAATATCATTATCATTACTATGGTATATAAATGACATAGACCTGAAATAGACTGATCTTGTTTTCCTAGAATACAAATTATCAAGTCTCCGTGCTTGATCTTCAAGTCTCATATTAATAAAGATTACAATAATCCATCAGAAGAAGTTGTGTGGGACAAATAATCACACACCAGGTTTTTATAATGAAGTATGTTTAGTTCAGCATTATTTACAAAGCTTTTTATCTCAGAGGAAGAGAAAGCAAAGTCAAATGCTGTTAGTAATTTTTGGCTCTTTTCATTCACATTTATCATTCTTTTCATCCCAAATTGCAGAGAGTTTAGAGTTGCCAGCACAGGTGAATTGGTTAGTTAAGTAGTCTCTATGCTTTATAGGTCTATTTAACCAACCAGTTCATACTTCTGCACACCAAGGAACAACTTAATTCAAGTTACATTCTAGCAATTCAGTGGACAGCAACAGACAGCATTTTTTCCTCCAGTATATATGCAACATTTGTGGTCATAGAGAAGGAAACAGATAGTCCAGATAGGGGAAATGCTGTGTTGCAGAGGGGCCCAGCAGAGTGCAAATATTGGAAGCAATTATTTAGTGGGCTGTAGCTCAGTGGAAATGTGTATGGTTGTTATGATATGCCTGCTGGAACATGGCATCCTCCAGGAAAGCAAACTCTCGTACACATGCATTCACATGATTGGCCCATATATACCGAGTCTTAGACCTTCTCTGTGCCAACAAAATGTGGACACAGGATCTCCCAGTACTGGGCGATATGTAGGATAATTGTTTCATGCACTCTGAAGATAACTTTCCCAGTTTTGCAGGTTATTTCCTGTGACACATTACAATATACAATGGCAGATTCTTCTCTGCTAATACTCAGGATTGCTAGTTCTTTTAAATTTGATTGAAGGGTGGGGCAAAGAGAAATGTACTGCTACCTAAGTTTATAAGAATAGTTATAAAATGCCTTCATCCACCTCGTGAGATGGTGAAGTCTGTGTGCAGTGAGCGTGCCAGTGGAAAGAAAGATCTGCAGGTAACCCTTGACTTACGACCATAATTGAGCCCAACATTTCCATTGTTAAGTGAGACATCTGGTAAGTGTGTATTGCCTCATTTTGCGACCTTTCTTGCCACAGTTGTTAAGTGAATCATTGCAGTTGATAAATTACCGTATTTTTTGCACCATAGGACGCGCTTTTTCCCCCCCAAAAAGGGGGGAGAAAGTGTCGGCATCCTATGGAGCGAATACTCCCAAAAAGCATGGGAGATCGCTCCGCGGGGTGCTACAAACTCCGGAACAAAGTCCGGAGATCACCGTGCAAGCGGAACGGGGGGCTTCCCCGCAT